>JAXIVJ010003553.1:5000-60000 GCA_036785665.1 Chirona hameri
AGCGAGGGAGCGGGAGCGGGAGCGGGAAGCTGGGGAGAGGGAAGCGGGAGCGGGAGGCGGGAGCGGTGAGCGGAGCGGAGCGGGAGGCGGAGCGAGGGAGCGGGAGCGGAGCGGAGCGGGAGCTGGGAGCGGGAGCGGGAGCGGGGAGCGGGAGCGGGAGCGGGAGCGGGAGCGGAGCGGGAGCGGAGCGAGAGCGGGAGGGAGGCGGGAGCGGGAGCGGGAGCGGGAGCGGGAGCGGGAGCGGGAGCGGAGCGGGGATCGGAGCGGGAGCGGAGCAGCGGGGAGCGGGAGCGGGAGCGGGAGCGGGGAGCGGGAGCGGGAGCGGGAGAGCGGGAGCGGGGAGCGGAGCGAGAGGCGGGAGCGAGGGAGCGGGAGCGGGAGCGGGGAGCGGGAGCGGAGCGGGAGCGGGAGCGGGAGCGGGAGCGGGAGCGGAGCGAGCGGAGCGGGAGACGGAGCGGGAGCGGGAGCGGAGCGGAGCGGGAGCGGGAGCGGGAGCGGGAGCGGGGAGAGCGGGAGCGGGAGCGGGAGCGGGAGCGGGAGCGGGAGCGGGAGCGGAGAGCGGGAGCGGGAGCGGGAGCGGGAGCGGGAGCGGAGCGGGGAGCGGAGCGGGAGCGGGAGCTGGGAGCGGGAGCGGAGCGGGAGCGGAGCGGGACGGAGCGGGAGCGGGAGCGGGAGCGGAGGGAGCAGGGGAGCGGGAGCGGGAGCGGGAGCGGGAGCGGGGAGCGGAGAGCGGGAGCGGGGAGCGGAGCGGGAGCGGGAGCGGGGCGGAGCGGGAGCGGGAGCGGGGAGCGGGAGCGGGAGGGGATGCGGGAGCGGGAGCGGGGGAGCGGGAGCGGGAGCGGGAGCGGGAGCGGGAGCGGGAGCGGTGAGCGGGAGCGGAGGGAGCGGGAGCGGGGAGCGGGGAGCGGGAGCGGGAGCGGGAGCGGGAGCGGGAGCGGGGAGCGGGAGCGGAGGGAGCGGGAGCGGGAGCGGGGAGCGGGGAGCGGGAGCGGGAGCGGGAGCGGGAGCGGGAGCGGGAGCGGGAGCGGGAGCGGGAGCGGGAGCGGGAGCGGGAGCGGGAGCGGGAGCGGGAGCGGGAGCGGGAGGCGGCGACCAATGTGACAATGTGCAGCTTGAGCAGTCGCGCATACAGCCAAACTGGGCTAGTTTACGGGCGAAAATAGCGACCACAGCCCGCCGTGGGTGCCCGATTGCATTTCAAGGTCCGCCTGCTGCAGTTAAATCCTCTGGTTCACTGGGTGTCCTTGGTGCAATACAATCAGTGGGGTGGAGTCTAAATCAATAGATTCCTTTCAGCAGGTGAAGGATTTCCTCCTGCCTCACGCAGTGTTTGCTGGCCTCATTAAGACTGATGCACCGTAACTGTTTGAACCATCAATCGTTCACCCCGAAGGACTCTGACGTCTTAAGATGGCATGTTTATCAAAACATCCGACATATGCAATTCGTTATAGTTCTAGAACAAAAACTCGCAAAAAATGCACTTATAACGCAGAGGACTATGACTTCCAATGCAAGCTTTGGAAGTCATAGTCTCTGTCCTATAACGATACGCCTTGTTAATATTAACGAAACCACTTAGTTGTTCACAGCAATACCGACATGCGCAAACAATGTTGCAAACTCGCCATTGCTTTGCGCATGACGCAATAACTGCAACTTGGTGCTAGGGAGGAACTGAATTATTCTTTTTAATTGTTTTCGCTCACCTGCTGACAAAAGACTGGTTTCCGTTCTCGCTGGTCACCCTGCGATCAGGCATGTACAGCACAGGACAGTGAGCAAACGAAGTGCCGAATCCGGGACGAAATCGCACCTATCTGGTCTCCGAGCGCCGAAAATTTGGTTGAAATCGACAAATTCTTTTGAAAAACGGCTTAGCAGTAACCATATATCCTTGATTATTGTTGGAGCCTTGCAAACGTTATAACCATGCTCGTGACGATCGTAACGTAGTGATCGTACATGTATCTTTAATTCGATTTGAATGTGACATTTTTGACTAATTATTTATGGATGAAATTTGGTCATATTTTTACTTCTTAATGCCTAAAATGAATCAATTAATTCCTGATTGGCCTTAATAATCATTTTAAGCTGAGACTTCTTATCTGATAGGGCGCTATACAAACCTCATGAGGTTGTAACTACTGCAGTAGTTGGCGGCGCTCAATACAACGACTATTGTCTCTCTCCACCACATCCTCTCATATTCTAGCCACCTTAGCATAGCTTTTCCTATAACAGCACCCGGTCCCACGAGCCGAGCCGAGCCCGCTAGAGCCTTCAGCAGTGTTACGATGGATACAGATACGTTCGTCTCTGCAGACCTGTCGAGCCTGCTGTACTGCTGTATCCCCGGGCGGAGCAATTGCTGCGCCGTGATCCCACATACCAGTCAGATTAGTGTTGTCTCTCTCGGCGGTAGTGTTGGGTCAGTGGGGGGGAGTAGGCAAACACCGGAGCCGAGTGTCGCGACCTTGGAGCAGCAGGGGGCAGGTGGAATTGGGGTGCAGTCGAACGAGAGGAAAATTGTGCTCTGGTGTGAAAACGCATTCCAACTGCATGAGATAAATGTGTACAAAGAGGCCCGTGTCCGCCTCAGGATAACGTGTTGCAGTCCGGGTTTTCGCACTGATCTGAGCCAAGGACGATATGTGTTTCAATGCTAGAAACGTATTCATCGATAAGTTGTTGAGTCGCTGCTGTCATCAAACGCACATCCGCTATTAACCCAAATGTTATACAGCAACGGCATATAGGCTGCAGATACAGGATGCTGCAATTAGCCATAGGTAAGCAGAATTAACGGAAGGTATCTAATTTTTCAAGCTGCATAGGAATTGCTGTTGGCGCAGTATGCAGTGATCTTGAGTGGTGTGTCAGTTTCGATGGCTCCATTCATTCCATACCCATCGTGCTCTGTCATCGGGACAGTCAGAACTTCCGGTTGCTCGAGGCGCTGCTCTGGTACTGTTCTGCCGGCTGCCCGAGGCGCTGCCTCTGGTACTCTGAGTCGTGCTCTGTCCTCGGACAGTCAGAACTTCCGGTTGCTCGAGGCGCTGCTCTGGTACTGTTCTGCCGGTTGCCCGAGGCGCTTGCTCTGGTACTCTGAGTCGTGCTCTGTCCTCGGACAGTCATGAGCTGCCGGCTGCCCGAGGCGCTGCTCTGGTACTCTGAGTCAATGGATCTCGTGTATCAGTTAGCATATAGGACTGACTAAAACGCTCCGTGACCCGTTTCACAAACGCAAAACAACCGATCGGTCTCCACGACTCGATTGTTACGAAACTCTGCTTGTTGCCCAACTCTGCATCTTTTACCGGCCTGAGACAGTGAACGTGCTAATGTATGTCAGCTATAGCTGCGCCCGTGTGGCGTGTGTGATCAGATCCTCTGGCCTGGTGACACGGTATCATAATTGTCTGGTGATTGTCACCCCTGTCCCGCCCCCCCCCCCCCACACACACACACCTCTACTGGCCATGACAACAACCAGGAACGGGTTATGGGGACGAATAGCTGATCTGTGTTTAGATTTTAGGCTGGAATACACGGCAACCTCTAGGATTAGAGCAGAGTGGTGTTGTTTCTCTATGGGAGAAAAAACCTTTATTTTCTTGCTAAGGCATTATTGTGCTACAATGAGTGCTGCAGGGAGAAGCATGCAGCCTGGAATGCTGTTCTCGGCCTGCTGGTGTGGCTGCAGGTGTTATTGGGTAGGTCCGATTACATCTCCTTCAATCATGGCGGTGCTCAGTCGCCGCCGCGGGAGCTGGCCAGGGGGCAGCGGAGGGGCAGCTTCTTGTCACCTGTCTCCTGGGGTGGTCTGCGTAACACCCGCCATTGTTACTGGTCCGCTGATTGGGTGGAGCTCGGTACACACTCAGGCTGGACTGGCCGATCGCGCCGCCAGGAGGACCGCCGCGGGTCTCAGACCAGTCATGCCGTGATTGGCTCATTGGCGGCGCGGGCGTTACACTAACGGGTCGGCGGCATAGTCACGCAACCCTCGCCGGGCGGCTGCCGCCCGCTGCCGCCCGCTACCGGCTGCCACCGGCTGCCACCGGCTGCCACCGGCTGCCACCGGCTGCCACCGGCTGTCACCGGCTGCCACCGGCTGCCACCGGCTGCCACCGGCTGTCACCAGCTGTCACCAGCTATCACCAGCTGCCACCGACTGCCAGCGGCTGACACCAGCTGCCACTGACTGCCAGCGGCTGTCACCGGCTGTCACTGACTGCCAGCGGCTGACACCAGCTGCCACGGACTGCCACCGGCTGCCACCGGCTGCCACCGGCTGCCACCGGCTGCCACCGGCTGCCACCGGCTGCCACCGGCTGCCACCAGCTGCCACTGACTGCCACCGGCTGCCACCGGCTGCCACCGGCTGCCACCGCCTGTCACCAGCTGTCACTGACTGCTACCGGCTGCCCTCCACAGGTCGTCATAGTTCGCCACTGGCTCTCCCGCGGTGCTGCAGGCCAAACGGTCAGAGAAGATGGAAGTCCCGGACGGTAGCTGAAGCAACCGCAACGGGTAGACTGATTAAAGCAGAACACAGGGGCGGATCCAGAAAATCTTCAAGGGGAGGTCATCAATTGTAGTGGTGCACCTGCCTATACCCAAATCTGAAAACTCAACGGATTTGGTCCACTATATTTTGAGGATGCCCTATTTCAGCATTTTTACTGATTTATTGACAAAGCGTTCGCTATAGGTATTTGCAATATCAGTCGCACCCTTTATATCATTTAAAGTGCCGCGAATGGTGCTAAAATATATCATTTGTGCAGTCAAGGGCGGCCCCAGACGGCTGATGCAGAATTGACCAAGAGGGTAGTCGAAGTTCGTGACCAGGGGGGATAGACGTTTTTTACAAGCAGTAAATCTTATGCATGCGATAGCAGTGTATCATATTGGTGTGTGTGTGTGTGTGTCTCGTGCGGACTTCAAAAATGTTCTTGAACTAATAAATAGGCAGGATTTTGCGAAGCTGAATAAAATTTGGCACAAAAGCTTAAAGGGAGATAATCACCCTTTTCCACACAAATGGAGTTAGCACCTGAAATCGATAGACGAGGCCAAAATATGATGTAAATTCATCACATTTTACATATAAACATTCCTACCGAAAGATATTGGCAGTTTCCTACTGATAAGCGATCCACGCTTATATCGGTCGGTACTCAGCAAGTACTCGATAACGAATTCAGAAAATTAGCCTCCCTACGCATTTTTATTTATCATAAAGGTATGCAATATGTTTCCTACAACCATCTTTTGCGAATATGTGCCAATTTTTATGAACAATTAACAATCATTTGCAAAAAAGGTGCATTGAAATTGGCAGTTTAGCTTGGCACCGGCCGGCCGGTGCCAAGCTAAACTACGGCGACCTATTTAGTGTCGGCGATTTGTTTACAAGTACCCATTCAACAACGTTGAACAGATTGATGCAAAAGCGCCAGATGTTGCGCTTTCCAATAGTGGAGGAAAAATACCGATCATTAATTTTCCCAAACTTCCAACTTTGAATTAGGGAAATTTTTTATTTAATTCTTAAATTTAGATCACAACATTTTTATACTATAACGGTAGCCAAATAAGTTGTTACTAACAAAATCAAAAGGTGATTATCTCATTTTAAACTTTACTACCAATGGTATTTACGAAAAATGGACACCCATACAACTATTATTGCGCCGCGAAGCGGCGCCAAAATTTGAGGTTTTGAGCGGGCTGGAGAACTAATTTGTGCTATTTGGAACCAGGATGTAGGGTCAAAACGAGGAAATATGTCTGGAGCAAAAGGTGCGGTCAAAAGACACGTTGCCTCACCCTATTTAAGGTCAAAGGTGGGGCCATGGCCCCATGTCCTCCCCCCTCTGCGGCCGCCAGTGTGTACAGTACCAAAGCGAAGAATGAACATAAATAGGTGTGAGGAGACCGAGGCAGACGTCCGCGATAAGAGGAGTGATTTTAAGACTGCGGTGAACACTAAATACAGCGAATATCTTGTTGGACATTATTTTAAAACCAACCCGAAACGATTCCGGTCATTTTTAAAGAATGCAAAGAGTGGGAGCAAGCACCTGTCAATGCTTAATGCAGGAGTTGTTGACATCGTCGATGACAGGAAAAGGCTAATGCTTTGCATGCCGCCTTCGCGTCCAAATTCTCGGACACTCTTATCTGGCGGAGTTTCCCGATCAGCCCCCGGTATATGACGTGCCGCGGCTGCCCGGAATGCATTGTGATATCGATACCGTAACAGCCATACTCGACAGTATACAGGAAAACAAGGCGTGCGGTCCTGATGGGACAAGTGCGAGGATTGTTCGCGAATGCCGAGATGTGCTTGCTGTGCCATTAACCAAAATATGTTCGATGTCACTCAGAGAAGGAGTTTTTCCAGTATCTTGGAAGCGGGCAAATGTCGTGGCGATTTTTAAGAAGGGTAGCGCCAAGGCCCCAACTGTTACGGGTCCGTGTCGTCGATTCCTCTGTTCGGGAATGTACTGGAAGGACTCGTTTGTTTGAGCCTGCTGCGTCACGTGGATCATGCTATGTCACCGGCGCAACACGATTTTGCTCCCGGCCGCTCCTGTGCGACCAACCTGGCATCACTGCTGAACACTCCTGGGAATCCATTGAGGAACGCTCCCAAACTGACTGTATTTACACCGATGTTACCGATGTTACCGCAGCTTTCCGAAGTGTTAATCATGCTCTCCTAATCCACAAACTGGAAAATGTCTACAACATCTCGGGTTGTGCATCGCAATGGTTAGCTTCAGGTCTAGAAAACAGGCAACAACGCGTAGTTGTTAACGGGCAGTGCTCGGCGTGGTGCCGGGAAACCTCGGGTACATCCGAGGGAGGTATAATCTCCGCTTTACTGTTTGCGATGTACGTCAACGATCTGCCAATTGGGATATCCTGCTCTGGAGTTCTGATGTTCGCGGATGATGCAAAATTACTTGGGAAAAATTTAGTAACTCCGACGCCCAAGTCCTTCAGGATGACCTCAACAAGTTATATCAGTGGTTAACAGTGTGGAAGTTGAAGTTAAACTCATCTAGATGTAAATCGTTTCGCATGACGTTGAAAACAAGGCCCATAGGCGCAACGTACCATATCGACGGGGCTGAACTAGAGCACGTTGAGCAAATTCGGGACCTCGGAGTTATACTTGATACAAAACTTACATTTGGACCACATGTAGATAGTTCAGTGAAACAAGCAAACAGAGCTCTCGGTGTACTCATTCGATCATTCCAAAAAGCCAACCCCAGAGGATACCTCAATAATCGATCCGTCATAGGTGCGCTCAGTGAGAGAGCGTCTCAGGTGCGCTCTCAATCGTCGTCGCTTTTGTATTGTGATTTACTGACACATTTTAGCCTGTATAGTGCACTCTGCACGTAGAACTCAACATGATATCATGTTTTTGCGTAGCGTTTTCACCGCAAAGTCCGTTCATCATTTTTATTACAGTCATTCTCACTCAATGTACCCTGCCGCGCCACAAGACAACAAACAGTCTTGAATTCTGTTCAGCATTCCATATGCCAGGGTGTCAACTGTGAGAGGGTATTTTTGTGAGACTGCCCAGACTGGCTTATAGGCTCGTAGAGAAATGTTCCACAGTGGACCTGTTCTCAGACACTCTCTCATCATTCCGTGGCAAAGTAAGGTCATATGTCGCTTCATTGTAAGTAGGTAGACTATACGCGCTATGTGCTTTTTATTTGTCACCGCTGTCGAAATGTGATAGGTATGGCTGTGTGTAATTATTTTTACTTTGTATTTCTATTTAATTTTATATTCGTTTTCATTTTTATCTTTGCGTTCATTTTTGTTTTTTATCTTTACTATTTCATGACATATTTCTTATTTCTTATTTTATTCTTATAAGTTAAATCCATTTGTGTCATTCAACAGCTTTTAACCATAGCTTTTTGATTATAGGGGATACTTTAGGTGATATATTTATTATTATTATAGGTATAGATGGTTATGGGTGATGGAGTAATGTGATCTTTTAATTATGTCAATGCGTGTGGTTTTATCTGTGTGACTTCGCCCATAAATGGCTTATGCGTCAGCGATGCGTCAGCGATGATGTCAAATAAATAAAATAAATACATAAAATAAAACAGTCTATACTAGACCCTTTTGTACTGGAAAATAACAGTGATTAATTTGCGCCGTGTAGCGGTGCGATATTTTAGGCTTCATTTGTTTTTCGTCTGGATAACTAGGCCCTACAAAATTCGAAAGGTTCTATAATCTATATGTATCAGCCCAAGGACACCAATGCAGCCACTCAATGAGATTCTTCCACCGCAAAGATAGAAGGAATTTCGCCGCAGTGGCACACAAATGTGATATTTGTCGAATTCTTTATCACAAAATTATAACAGCTTGGGTGCAGTTGCTTATCAGTTTAAAATACGTTTCATGGATTTCCAGCCATGAACCACATTATCAAAAAAATGGCAGGCCCTATGGGTTCGTTAGCGACACAAGACGATAGATAGTCAACAAACATCGTGACATCGATGTTTTATCAGGCAGGCCCTATGGGTTCGTTAGCGACACAAGACGATAGATAGTCCACAAACATCGTGACATCGATGATTTATCAGGCAGGCCCTATGGGTTCGTTAGCGACACAAGACGATAGATAGTCAACAAACATCGTGACACCGATGATTTATCAGGCAGGCCCTATGGGTTCGTTAGCGACACAAGACGATAGATAGTCAACAAACATCGTGACATCGATGATTTATCAGGCAGGCCCTATGGGTTCGTTAGCGACACAAGACGATAGATAGTCAACAAACATCGTGACATCGATGATTTATCAGGCAGGCCCTATGGGTTCGTTAGCGACACAAGACGATAGATAGTCCACAAACATCGTGACATCGATGATTTATCAGGCAGGCCCTATGGGTTCGTTAGCGACACAAGACGATAGATAGTCAACAAACATCGTGACATCGATGATTTATCAGGCAGGCCCTATGGGTTCGTTAGCGACACAAGACGATAGATAGTCCACAAACATCGTGACACCGATGATTTATCAGGCAGGCCCTATGGGTTCGTTAGCGATACAAGACGATAGATAGTCAACAAACATCGTGACATCGATGATTTATCAGGCAGGCCCTATGGGTTCGTTAGCGACACAAAACGATAGTCAACAAACATCGTGACATCGATGATTTATCAGGAAGCACGTATGCAATTTGCGCCGCGAAGCGGCTCGTTTTTTGTCTCTTAATTTTGCACCATTTCGCTTAAAATAGGTGGGTTTTCAGCAATTTGCTGGGGGCACCAGGGAATTGGTGCCCCGCCTCCCCATCTTCCTAGATTCAAGGGGGCACGGTGCCCGGTGCCTCTCATCGCCCTACAGTGCCGCCTACCGGCGCGGTGGTGCCCCTGGTACGCCGGCGCGGTGGTGTCCCTGGTATGCCGGCGCGGTGGTGCCCCTGGTACACCGGCGCGGTGGTGCCCCTGGTTCACCGGCGCAGTGGTGCCCCTGGTACGCCGGCGCGGTGGTGCCCCTGGTACACCGGCGCGGTGGTGCCCCTGGTTCACCGGCGCAGTGGTGCCCCTGGTACGCCGGCGCAGTGGTGCCCCTGGTACACCGGCGCGGTGGTGCCTCTGGTACACCGGCGCGGTGGTGCCACTGGTACGCCGGCGCGGTGGTGCCCCTGGTACGCCGGCGCGGTGGTGCCCCTAGTACACCGGCGCGGTGGTGCCCCTGGTACGCCGGCGCGGTGGTGTCCCTGGTATGCCGGCGCGGTGGTGCCCTTGGTTCACCGGCGCGGTGGTGCCCCTGGTACGCCGGCGCGGTGGTGCCCCTGGTTCACCGGCGCAGTGGTGCCCCTGGTACGCCGGCGCAGTGGTGCCCCTGGTACGCCGGCGCGGTGGTGCCCCTGGTACACCGGCGCGGTGGTGCCCCTGGTACGCCGGCGCGGTGGTGCCCCTGGTACACCGGCGCGGTGGTGCCACTGGTACGCCGGCGCGGTGGTGCCCCTGGTACACCGGCGCGGTGGTGCCCCTGGTACGCCGGCGCGGTGGTGCCCCTGGTACACCGGCGCGGTGGTGCCCCTGGTACGCCGGCGCGGTGGTGCCCCTGGTACACCGGCGCGGTGGTGCCCCTGGTACGCCGGCGCGGTGGTGCCCCTGGTACACCGGCGCGGTGGTGCCTCTGGTACACCGGCGCGGTGGTGCCACTGGTACGCCGGCGCGGTGGTGCCCCTGGTACACCGGCGCGGTGGTGCCCCTGGTACGCCGGCGCGGTGGTGCCCCTGGTACACCGGCGCGGTGGTGCCTCTGGTACACCAGCGCGGTGGTGCCACTGGTACGCCGGCGTGGTGGTGCCCCTGGTACACCGGCGCGGTGGTGCCCCTGGTACACCGGCGCGGTGGTGCCTCTGGTACACCGGCGCGGTGGTGCCCCTGGTACGCTGGCGCCAGCGTACCAGTGCACCATGTCATAACTCCGTCCCAGATGTGGCCAGAATGGCAAGTTGTGAGTTGTCAAGCATTCTCTTGAAACCAACACATTTTGATTAGGTACGCTTCGGAGCATAAGAAGCCATGTATGCTGCTGGTTTTGAGCGGTCCAAAAACTCCTGATGTGGGTGCAAAGTATGACGTTGTGGTTGCGACATTTTTTTTGGTATCTGGGCGATCGGAAAACACTTAAGTTTGGCGGCCAGTATCTCAACCAAATTTGAAGATATTGGGATAAGTCTGAATTGTTTCAGAATCTCCGAACAATCTTCTAATGATATGCAGTATTTATTTTTAAACTTTTATTACACATCATACCTTTATGGAGCAATTTATTGATGCATGTATGAAATGAATACATTTCACGATGTCAACATTTCCGTAGACCGGCAACAATTTCCAGTGCTTGCAGATATTCAGGATACCTTAAAACATGAGCCTACATATGCACAGAACATGTTTCAAAAACATCTAGATAGGCAAGATAGGGTGGAGCCGAGTTATGGGCGTTTTTCCTAGCCCAGGTCGCGCTTTCCGGACGGCGCGTGACGGCCCGGGCGAACCGATGCGCGCGGCAATGGGCCCGGCGCGGCGACGAAGGGCATGGCAGCGCTTGCTCATTGCTGATAGGGTATATACCTTGTTTGGATAGGTATCGTCACATGACACCATGGTTCATGTGTTAAAGTGTATGTTAAAGCCTTCGTTACCGTCTCGGGTTTTACAAACCGAGGGACAGAGTTTTATTTCCAGGACACATTGAGATTCAGCTAAGGAGTGATGGCTGCGTAGCAGTGTTTTACAATGAGCAGTGTTGAGCGTGAAGAATCGCACGGGACCGGATTACAGAGGAAAGAAATGACGCTTAACGAGTACAAATGATGTAGACTAACTAACTCAACAGACGGCAAAGGTGGTAGCAATTTTGTCAACCGGATGCATTTTGCCTCCATAATGTAATACAGTAGGCAACATTTATAGTTGGATTTGTGTATGAACGGAGAGTCATTCACCTTCTAGATCAGTCACGAGGTGTTTGAATGCTCTATGTGTCATGTGTCGCAAGCAGGTGCCATGTGGCGACAGCTATTCCACGATAACGATGCATGAGACTATCAGCAAGCACGTCCGTGCTCCTTCGCCGCCGCGCCGGGCCAATTGCCGCGCGCATCGGTTCGCCCGGGCCGTCACGCGCCGTCCGGAAAGCGCGACCTGGGCTAGGAAAAACGCCCATAACTCGGCTCCACCCTATCTTGCCTATCTAGATGTTTTTAAAACATGTTCTGTACATTTGTAGGCTCATGTTTTAAGGTATCCTGAATCTCTGCAACCAATGCAAATTTTTGCCGGTCTACGGACATTTTGCCATCGTGAAATGTATTCACTTCATACATGCATTAATAAAATGCTCCAGAAAAGTATGATGTGTAGTAAAAGTTGTAACATAAATACTGCTTGTCATTAGAAGATTGTTTGGAGAATCCGAAACAATTCAGACTTATCCCAATATCTTCAAATTTGGTTGAAATACTGGCTGCCAAACTTAACCCGCGAGTCACTGGGGGGGGGGGGGTAGCCCCCCCTTAGGAATATTAGGAATATCTCAATAACTAATGCAGATATCGACGCAAACATTTCGGTAACTTTCCGGGCATCATTTTTACACCTTTTCAGAGAAAAAAAATAAAAAATTTCGTCATAATTTTTTTATCGAGATATAGTGAATTTAATGACGTCACTAAACACGATTTTTGACTCAAAAATCGGCTAAACTTTGCCAGGCCGTACAAATTCCGCATTTGAAGCAAAATGCAATCGAAAAACGCTAAAAGGTAGACAATTACAATGGCTACAAACCAGCTATCTCGAAATTTCGGAAATTTAGGTTTTTTACCCCAAAAATGTCAAAAAAAAACCATACCAATACCAAATTTCAAAATGATATCTTTTTTGACTGTCATGGCATATAAAGTATGGGTAAATCATGACGTCATATTTTGAAATTGCGTTTTTTGGCTTTTATTGACAGGATAAAGACACATAAATGCCAGCACTTTTTAGAAGATAAAACTGATATTTTTTTTTTCATTTCGATTTATCAATTTCAAATTTTGACCTTCAGTGACCTGAACTTGACCTGAACTTGACACTAACTTCACGTAAATATAGTCAGGTGGTAAAATGACTACCACTATCGAATTATACGCGTAAAAGCATCCATAAAACATGTGCTGCATGACTTTCGTAGATATTGTGTGTGTAGTGACCTTTTGTGACCTGACCTTGACCTTGATCTTTTGCAACAATCTCACTTTAGCTCATGTGGGATATGTATCATACCTTTGAAAGCATTTTGGGTGATTATAGGCGCAATCGAAGGCCATTGATGGCAAGTATTGTCCATAAACTCAAATACCTCGATTTTGACGTTTGACTTGACCGAGTCAACCTTAATTTGACATTTTTAAGTTTGCGTTTGGCTTATATCATTGAGCGTTTTCGATTGCCGCCTTGCGCGTCCCGCTGCGATCATTGGTTCTGAAGATACCAGGGGGGCTAAAAAAAGCCCCCACAGTGAGTCGTGTTACAGAATATACCCCAGTGACTGCCGGGTTAAACGTTTTCCGATCGCCCAGATACCAAAAAATGTCGAAACCACAACGTCATACTTTGGACCCACACCAGGAGTTTTTGGGCCGCTCAAAACCAGCAGCATACATGACTTCTTATGCTTCGAAGCGTTCTTAATCAAAATGTGTTGGTTTCAAATGTGTTGGAATGCTTGACAACTCACAATTTGCCATTCTGGCCACATCTGGGACGAGTTATGACATGGTGCACTGGTACACCTGGTGGTGCCTCTGGTAGACTGGCGCGGTGGTGCCCCTGGTACACCTGGTGGTGCCTCTGGTAGACCGGCGCGGTGGTGCCCCTGGTACACCTGGTGGTGCCTCTGGTAGACCGGCGCGGTGGTGCCTCTGGTACACCGGCGCGGTAGTGCCCCTGGTACACCGGCGCGGTAGTGCCCCTGGTACACCGGCCGCGGTGGTGCCTCTGGTACACCGGCGCGGTGGTGCCCCTGGTACACCGGCGCGGTGGTGCACTGGTACACCGGCGCGGTGGTGCCCCTGGTACACCGGTGCGGTGGTGCCCCTGGTACACCGGCGCGGTGGTGCCCCTGGTACACCGGGGCGGTGGTGCCCCTGGTACACCGGCGTGGTGGTGCCCCTGGTACACCGGCGCGGTGGTGCCCCTGGTACACCGGCGCGGTGGTGCCCCTGGTACACCGGCGCGGTGGTGCCTCTGGTACACCGGCGCGGTGGTGCCCTTGGTTCAAATAATACTTAATGATTTGCGCCGCGTAGCGCTGAATTTTTTGCTTTATTTTGGTGGTGCCCCTGGTGCCACCAGGAGCACCAGGGTCGTGGCGCCGTGGTGATTCCCCTTCACGGCCCAAGGGGGAGGGGGGGGGGGGGGGGGGTCATGACCCCCGTGACCCCCCTGGATCCGCCACTGGCAGAACATGACAGGTGTTGACTCTAGTTATGGACACTTATACCTACCAGCGTTGTGTTTCTAACCATAGTTACCCAGCAGGCACTTTGGCAGCTGTATCCTTGGCAGCAAAAGCGAGGAAGTCTGACGAGTTTTGATCGGACTGCTTTCTATTACTTCATACTGAAGGCTTTTACATATGTGGTGCTCCTTTGAATCAGTTTCATAACAGACGTACACTATACGTTAAAAAAACATTACTTTATCGGGTACGATGAATGTTTCAATCCTGTCAATTTGTCGTCAATGTCTCATAAATTGCCACTTTCCTGCCTCCCTACTTATCATATTGACACCCCAACCGGGAAAAGGCTGCAATGCAATACGCAATATTCACTGCACAATTATTCGCCAAATCGGAAAAATCCTTGACATGGAATCTGGAGCATGACTGGGGCTGGCGGGTATTGCGCTCGGATATCGCTGTGCAGGTAAATCGGTGCGTGACGGAGAACCCGATTTGCCCTGAGTTAACCATTACATTTTGACAACAGCCCGACAGACGCCGCTCACATTCACCAATGACCACCATTGAACAAGGATCCGTCGTTTGATCGGGCTCGGTCGCAGCCGCCGGAAGGTGCGTTTCTTTCCTGTCCAGTCGGAACCCGTGAGATCCTGTACAAAGCACGATCACGAGAGCAGGGTTGGACCAGAACCGTTAACGGGGTGGAATGCTTACATTTTGGCGGTCCGGTAGTGAAGTTTCCGACAACTCGACACTACTGACTCGGGTAGATAAACATCACAACATGATTTAGGATTTCAAGCTTGTGTGAACCATGTGTAACTGTGCAGTGTGCAAGCATTTGTTATGTAATTAAATGTCAACCGCCCATCATGAATTGCCGCAGAAGCTTAGTTTGAATTCACCTGAGTCGTCAGTTCCACTGGCGGATCCAGGGAGAGGGGCATCAGGGGCAAATTCCCCCCCCCCCGCAGTGATCTGAGGGGGGGGGGGGCATTCAATACAAGTATGCCCCCCCCGCGAGTTCCCAATTTATCGTAAAATCGTAAAAATTGTCTTTGCAGCAGTCAAAATCC
Organism: Chirona hameri; assembly: GCA_036785665.1. Classification (NCBI taxonomy): domain Eukaryota; kingdom Metazoa; phylum Arthropoda; class Thecostraca; order Balanomorpha; family Balanidae; genus Chirona; species Chirona hameri. The sequence continues at coordinate 20,141 of JAXIVJ010003553.1, forward strand.
AGCTAGCCACAGTTAAAAACCGGAAACTTTTGCGCCGCTTCGCGGCATGATACCACTTTCGCTTATACAAATTTGGACAAAGCTCATGACACAACTTATACAAATTTGAAAAATGGGAAAATTAATTCTATTAAGTGTCTGGCAGAGGCTCTCCTTGACGGTTATTGCTGGCACTGGCGGATCAAGGGGGCATCAGGGGCAAATACCCCTGCACCACAGGAATCTGGAAGGGGCATTCAATACAAGTATGCCCCCCGCGAGTTCCCTGCACTGAACGTGAAAAACAATGATCTTTGGAGAAAACTTTATGGAAACGGAAGTTTCTTTCTCGAGTGATTACATTTGAAGTTTGTATATATCCCTTTCTTTCAATGATAGAGAAAATAGCGCACCTGATGCAATTAAACCAGCCCCGGTGACACTTAACCCGCGCCCCGCTGGTGTGTGTGGGGGGGGGGGGGGGGGGGGGGCAGAATCTGCCCCCCCCCCCTCCCGGATTTTCTCAATAACTTGAACATTATGATAGATATCAACGTCACACTTTCAGTACCTTATGCTGCATCAATTTTACGTCTTCTCACCAAATTCCAATGAAATGAATGTAATATTTTGGGAGATAATAACGTTTTAATGACAATATGTCATGCCATTTGTTGGTGGAAAAACGATACATATTTTAACAATCATAGAAAATAGAGTTTTAAAGCAAATTGCAAATACAAAACGTCAAATAAAGGGAAGCACTTTTTATTCAAAATGGCCATCTCGAATTTGCTAAATTTTGTGTTTTTGACCCCCAAAAATGCAAAATATTTTTTTTTGGGGGAAAAAAGTCTACAAAATTAATTTTTTCGATTTTTTAAAGCTCGAATAACAAAATAAGTTGACCGGCCCAAATCCGAGGAGGAAAAATGGGGGTACCTTTTTGCCACCAAAATATGCCCCCCACGGAGAGAGGGATCCGCCAGTGGTCAGTTCTCGTCTTTTCCTACTAGTTTGTTAATTTTACAATAGCTGTTTTCACGAAGGATTATTGCGCTGAGAAGTTTCTGAAAGATTCCGAAAGTTTTGAAAAACTACACAACTTTTACATGCGATTTTTGGCTTGAAATGTCCCTCATAATTTTGTAATATGTTGGTAAGAATAAAATATGTTGACAAAATTGCGGATTGGTGGTAATAAGCAAGATAAGTATTGATATAATCTTCCTGAAACTATTCCGGAAGATTCTATCAATACTTATCTTGCTTATTACCACCAAACCGCAATTTTGTCAGCATATTTTATTCTTACCAACATATTAATAAATTATGAGGGACATTTCAAGCCAAAAATCGCATGTAAAAGTTGTGTAGTTTTTCAAAACTTTCGGAATCTTTCAGAAACTTTTCAGGGCAATGATCTTTCGTGAAAACGGCTAATAGATGCGTATGAGTGCCGAGTGTGACACAAATATTGTTTTTTATTAAGTTTGGTACGAGCTCCATGTTTTTATTTGTTGGTGAATTTTCTAGATTGTAATCGAACTGATTTGATTGCATCATCTTGTCTACCTAGACGCACTGGCGGATCCAGTCTCCCAATATGGGGATGGCTAATTTTACGGGGGGCATTCTGGGTCCTGAACCCCAGGGGCCTCCATATGACCTAAAATGTACCCCCCATTTTTCCTTTTGCGGACTTGGGTTCAGGGTTGATCAATGGTCACATTGTTTTGGTATTCGAATCCACAGACCACAATAGACCTTTTCAAATAAAAAGAGTAATGCAAATTTATTTTTACTATCGTATGAACACAAAGTGACTTCTCTGGCCATGCTAACTGCTAAGTAACGCTCACTACAACACCCTTCCCGCATTGTGATGCGGAATACGACTACGCAGCAAAGCTCGATTATTTGTACTATCGTACTATCAAATGAGTTTATAATTTTTCGCTATGATATTCTTACGTGTAAGGACTTGTCAATTAAGTGCAAAGAAAGATGGATATTTACCTCCAAATATGTTAAATTTTGCCATTTGACATGCCATTTTATATACAAATAAATTATTCGCCAATAACTTTTGACTGAATAAAGCCAGAGGGGCACGCTAAACGTAATTTTGTTGTTATCATTAAGACGTGTTGAATGCCATGTGCGGCATGACCTCTTTTTGACATTTGATAACCTTGACTTAAGGTCAAGGTCACGGCAAAAGGTCACCTTTCCAAATTTGACCTACACGGCGATGTTATATATCTTTGAACTTGTCTTGAAGATAGGAATTCTTTCGTATTACAATAATTGCGCGATCGTTGCTGATTATAAAGCAGACTGAGACATTTTTGGGCTTTTTTACACCGACAAGGAAGTTATGAAGTTGCTATTCGACATTCAAATTAAAATGAATTTTAAAGTTGCCATTGACGATTAGGCGTTATTTAAGCACAATCGAATTCCTCGCAACAAGACAAGTTTTAAGTTATATAACATCGCCACATGGCCACAATTGGAAACCTAACCTTGAACCTTGACATTGACCTTAGGTGAAGGCCACCAAATGTTACAAAGAGGTCATACTGCATACATTCAACGTGTCTTGACGAAAATAACAAAATAGTGTCCATTTTACCTTTTTATCTGTATTCAGTCAAAAGTTATTGGGAATGACATCTTTCACAAAAAGAGCATATAAAATGATTTTTTTTTTCACATTTGAAGAAAAAGAACAATTTGTTTTATTTTTATGTTTGAACGACACCTTCTTGCACTTAACAATAATAAAGTCAAAAATAGGAAATTCATTTGGCTTCAGTGTCCAAAAAATATTTTATTTAGAAAATACTAACTTTGAAATTTAAGGTCAAGGTCATCAAATGTCAGAAATAGGTCATGCTGCAGAGCATTCAACTCGTCTTGAAGATAACAGCAACATGACGTTTACCGTATCATTCTAGTTTTATTCGGTCAAAAGTTATTAGGGAATATCATATTTTTTTATACAATAGCATGTAAAATGACCAAATTTGAGATATTTTGGAGGCAAATATCCCTCAATTTTATTTTTGCACTTCATTGACTCTTCCCTACACGTAAGAACAGTAGCGTACCCAGGATTCGCTCCAGGAGGGGGCAATTTTTGCTCAGGGGGGCATAAAGTACCCCCACGGGAAAAAAACAAACTCACCAGATTTGGCCCACTATATTTTTAAAAGGGCATATTTTCGCCATTTTTCTCTGAAAAAAAAAACATTCATTTTTTTTCTCGACCAAAGGGGGCACGTACAGACCTTCAGGAGGGGGGGGGGGCATTGCCCCGTTTGCCCCCCTCCCTTGTGTATGCCTATGCGTAAGAATAGCATGGCGAAAAATTAGAAACACTCTTGAGAAAAGGTATCCAAAAAAGTTGTAAAATTTCGAAAACGAACTTAATTTGGACATTTTTGAAAGTGAAAAAATCAACATCACCATGTCATAAAACAGCTCATTGTCATTATAATGACATATAATAAGTATATATTGCTTCATAAATTCCCCGCCATATGGACTGACAAAGATTGCCTGCACCGTGACCTTATAAAAATGCCCGAGGCAATATATCTGGAACCATTGCTTGCATAGCAATACAGCTTTCACAGCTCGCTTTAGCGTCCCAGGTTACCCCATATACCAATTTGGGCCAAAATCGGTGACATGACGGTGTCATTTTGCACTTTTGTCGATTTGGCGTGAATGCCCCAGCTACAAAAGGAACATTGGGATTTGTTTTACTGAACCTTATTACCCTATTTAATACTAGTAGACGTATTTCACACAACATAGGTACCTATACAAGGAAATTCACTCACGCGCTCCTCTGCCACCAAGCAGGCACCAGGAGCACAAAGGCTACGATGCTGCGTGTAAAATTATAACTTACGTTGGTTGTGAATCACTCCAAAATAGCGTCAGACGCGCCACTTTCCCTATCCCTACTGCTACCAAAATGCTACCAAAATGCTACTAAATAGAGAAAACACGAACGAAGCAAACCAACTATTTATTTATTTCGCCAGCATTTATTTGTTCGCAGGCAGTACCCATTTTTCATCGCCAGTTTCAGCGTTTTTTTTTGGGGGGGGGCTTGTTTCTATTGCCGCCCCTGTCGAGCTTGGAATTGGGGGGGGGGGTCACCCCTGCCGCCCCCTGGATCCGCCAGTGCCTAGACGTGGAGACTAGAGTACAAAACCAGTTCATTCTTTTGCACACCAGGAACCTAGCGGCCTGGAGCTCTATAAATGTATGGCATCGTCTTGCCAGAAGTGGTAACTTATGGCAAATCCTTAGTAGCACAAGACCTTGGCGTTTCCGGACAATTAGTGACGTGTGTAACATATAACTCATCAGTCAGTCCGCTATCTGATTGCTCAACTGGCGGTCATGGCCACCCTGATCTGCCACTATCTCACACCGGAAAGGTTACATTCCAGGACGATGACGTTGCTCTGACGTCACGCCCTCCCTATTGCCGTATTCTCCCGTCACCATGCTACGGTTGTTAATGGCGAGTCTTGTTGTATGTATGTATGTACCTCTTGACATCGGTTTTTCCGTTTACCACTACCATGCCCGTCGGTCCTGTCACTCTCTCCCCTCTCCCGTAACGGTCCGTGACCATGCTTGCCTGTCACACGCGGCTCCAGCCGTTCTACCTCATCCCAACCCTGCTCCATCCCGCCCGCCCCGTTCTACCCTGTAATAACCATGTCCACCTTGCTCCACACTATCCCACCCTGCACCACTCTGCTCCACCCCATCCCACCCTGCCCTACCCTGCTCTACCCTGTCCCATTCCGCACCACCACGTCCCAGCCCGTCACGGACCATCCCAGCCCGCCGGTGTCTGTTCGGGCGCTGACCCAGAACACCATCTGTGTCCTGTTGGACAATCTCTCGCGGTGTCACCGCCGCCGCCGCCGCCGCCGCCGCCGCTGCCGCCCCCACCGTCACCACGTCACCACCGTGTCTCAGCGGCAGCCGGCAGAGAGCGCCTCATGGAAGCTTTAACTGTCCGTCGATACTATCAGCTGCGACACCGTCATCAGCCGGGTTCGTACTGGGCGGGTTCAGCGGCTCGGTGATTTGCCACGATTAGAGACCAGCGGAGTGCCCTGTCAGTGTGACGGAAGGTGACCACGCTGTCTGCGGCGACCCGACAAGCCCTCGTTCTGGTCCCTCGGCCTCGTACTTCATAAGTCATTGCCCGGTCAGTTCCAGTGTGGGTCCGCGTGGGGTCCAGTGTTGGTCCGCGTGGGGTCCAGTTCGGGTCCGCACGGGGTCCAGTTCGGTGCCCTGCCACTGTTGTCGGTCAGTGCCGCTCCTAACCACCCACAGCACGCCAGCTGTGTGGCGGCCGGGCGCAGTACTTCGGAGCAGTGTTCGTCACGGGCCCACCAACCCCCAGCCCGGCCCGGCCCAGGCCCATGCACACCAAGCCCAGGCCCGGACCAGGCCCAGTCAAATTCATAATATTGAGGCCCAGGCCCGGTCCGTCCCGTTCAGATTAAGCATATCATTATTTTCATACAATTTGCAATCATTATCCTGGCATATTTACTTGTATACTATAAATGTGAAACAATGCACCAACTATCTAACAACAACAAAAAGCCACAGCCACATCAAGTGTGTTGCTGTGTAAGTGAACCAGGGGCCCGAGAACAGGGGGCAGCGGGGGCTCTTACCCCCCCCCCCCAACATCTGAGTGGGGGGGGGGGGGGCAACTTTGGCAAGCAGAAGTTTCCCTAAAAATGAGCTCTTTCAATTTTCTTCACAAAAAGTTATATAAAATATGAAAGCCTCCTTATGTCACTTCCATTTTTTTTCGTTTTCTTTTATAGCATGTCATAAGTATTATTATTATATAGCTTTGCCTTTATAGTAGTATCGTATACCTTTCTTTTCCTTCCTTTTCCCTTTTCCATTATGTTCTATGAGATATAATGGAAAACTTTGGTACCAGTACATTTGGCAGCAGTTGTCTGCTTGGCGCGTCGTCGTTAAAATGACGCACTGACGGCGATACACATCTGCTGCATTTTGTTTATAAGTTTATCCCACGTCAACGTTACGGATGTGGTCAAACTGGCGTGCGGCCCTCCAGCTGTCCTCGCTGTCACTGCCGACGGGGCGGCAATTGCAAGCAAGATTTATCGTAAATGTCGTAGGTTACCATGATACGGTGATGAAGCGGTCGGTGCAGCCCACACTGGTGGGATTCTTCAAGAAAAAAAAAACGTCAGGCGTCAGGTACGAGTATTTTATCAGACGACAGGCGGGTTTACAAAGGCATACGGTTCATAGTAGGAAACGGGGGTGGCATTACCCCCACTTTTTAATAATTTTTGCTTTTTATGTTAACCCGCGCCGTGCTGGGGGCGGGGCGTTTAGACGCCCCCCCCCCCAAGGTTTTTCGAGGATAGCGAAAAAACGGCGGCGAGCCGTTTTTGCCGTTTCAAAAACGGCGCACGGCGCACAGCGCCGCCGTTTTAGCCGCCGTTTTTGGCACACCCATTCGGGCATCAATTACTCACAATTACAATTATTGACCACAGGTCATATCAGGTCAGGTCACACCCCACCTCCAAATAAGTTTGCGGTCGTACCACAGCCACAGTTTTTGGCCGATCGGTTTCAAACTTACAGGATTTCATAAGGTCATAGGTACCTACAATTCTAACATCTAAGATTGTGTATATCGGTGACTTAAGGTCGCTGGTCGGGTCAATTTCGTTACCTCCCATTATGTAAGATTATGCACGCTGGACAGGTTAGCAGTAAACATAGGTATGAAATGGGTGGGCAGAAAATGGAGCAGATTGAAAAGGAAAGAGATTTAGGTGTCGTGGTAAACAATAGACTATCAGCGTCAGACCAGGTTGTAGAAGCTAGGAAAAAGGCACTTAGAATGCTAGGGGCCATTAACAGAAATGTTTCCTACAAGAGTGAAAAGGTAATAACAAAACTGTATATTGTGCATACGTTAGACCACATTTGGAGTATTGTGTACAAGCCTGGTCTCCAACATATGAGAAAGATTGCTGGTTGTTAGAAAGAGTTAAAAAAAGGGCAACAAAAATGATTAATTGTCTTGGTAGTTTACCTTATGAAGATAGATTAAGGAAATTGGGTATGTTTTCACTTAGATATAGAAGGCTAAGAGGAGATCTAATTGAAGTCTTCAAATTTGTAAATAGTCAGCATTCTGGATATTTAAAGGGTATGTTTGAGTTCAATAGGGAAAATCGAGGTAGAGGTCATCAGCATAAACTCATTATGAAACAAAGTAGGACTAGGCTATGACAGTCATTTTTCAGTAGAAGGGTTGTAGGACATTTGAATATGCTACCAGGGGATGTCACTGATGCAGTGACACTTGCTTCCTTCAAAATTAGATTAGATAAGTACTTTACAGAGAAGGGATTAGTTCATAAATACTCGTGGGATTAGCCTTCTTTTATGCAGGTAGAGTAAGGTGATTTGAAGGGGCGAGACTGGTGGAGGGGGGGATGGGGGGGGGGGGGGGGGGGGTGGGGTGGGGTGCAACCTCGGATGGGCCCAAGAGGCTCTTTGTTGCACTTTTCTTTTATGTCTTTATGTCTTTATAAGTCAATGGGGAAATGTTAAAATGTTTCCTTTTCCAAGGATACGCATGATATCAGTCCAATTCCTCCTGGATCATGTTATCATAGGCTATTATTGATGATCCAGGTTCAATTTTTGTTCAGGGACCCCTACAGGGTCAGCCGAGGTCAGCTGAGGTCACCAACACTTTGAGTGTCAATAACTCTCGATGGAATAACGATGAAGAAGTGAAACTGGCATCAATGTGTTTGTCTCGCCGAGACACGTCTCCCAATAGGCAAAATGACCTACTTGGGTCGCCACTTGACCTTGACGTGAGGTCAATTTTTAATTTGACTTAAACTGGTCTAAATGAATGTTATTCGAAGCGCTTTGGCAAGGCGAACATGAGGGGGTCAAAATCATTGCCGTGTCTGTATTAGGTAAAAAGTTATTTGCGAAGGTTTTGCCAAAAAATAGCCCTTTTGACATTTTATGACCTCTGGAGCTTAAACGATTAATCTGAGATAAAATTTGATGACACTTGATGATTTAATATTTCAAGAGATTTCGATTGTATTTGCTTGTTTGTTGCTAGCTATCATAGTTCCCGAGATATTGGGGGTTTTTCGGAGCGATGTCCTACAACTGGAAAATCTGACCTTTGATGACACCTGGTGAGCTCAATATTGACCTGAACTAAACAAATGTGAAATAGTTTCAAAGTGATTTTTGATGAGCTTTCGAACCGTGTTTTCAGTTTTCCCATGAGGAAAATTGAGAACGAAAGGGTGCACCAAGATGAGAAGTGAGAAGATTGCCAATAAAAAAAAATGTTCGCCCCCCCAACTTTAAAATCGTTTCCGGGCCCCCGAAGTGAACTGCTGGCTAAAATATTTTTGAGCTCTGACCTGAGCTTGTGCGACGCGCGCATTACTTCAAAATTGTCAGGCCCAGGCCCATCCAGAGCCCAGTGATTTCCTTAAAGTTGAGGCCTGGCCCAGGCTCAGTCCAGGCCCAGCCCATGGCCCATAGTGCCAGCCCATGTCGAACTCTGCTTCCGAGTTCAGGCAGTGTGGCCCCTGCGCCGTAGGTCAGGCTGTGTGGCCCCGGCGCCGTAGGTCAGGCTGTGTGGACCCGGCGCCGTAGGTCAGGCAGTGTGGCCCCGGCGCCGTAGGTTAGGCTGTGTGGCCCGGCGCCGTAGGTCAGGCAGTGTGGCCCGGCGCCGTAGGTCAGGCTGTGTGGCCCCGGCGCCGTAGGTCAGGCTGTGTGGCCCCGGCGCCGTAGGCCAGGCTGTGTGGCCCCGGCGCCGTAGGTCAGGCTGTGTGGCCCCGGCGCCGTAGGTCAGGCTGTGTGGCCCCGGCGCCGTAGGCCAGGCTGTGTGGCCCCGGCGCCGTAGGTCAGGCTGTGTGGCTCCGGCGCCGTAGGTCAGGCTGTGTGGCTCCGGCGCCGTAGGTCAGGCTGTGTGGCCCCGGCGCCGTAGGTCAGGCTGTGTGGCCCCGGGGCCGCTCCCAGACTCCATTCAGAGCTGGAGCGGATCCGTCTCCATCTGTCAGACCGAGGCAGCGGCACTGTATCAGGCGGTGATTGAGTGGCAGATCTGTCAGTGCCCCCGGCATCGCGGCACCGACCGATCGGCCGCGGCGCCGCTGTTAAGACAGGGAGATGTAGACTGCGGAGACGTCGGATGCTCGGGTTAACGAGTTGTTCCTTAGTTTGTTAGCTGCATCCAACTTACCTGCGACATTTTGTACATTACATGTATTTATAACTATACCAACCTATCCTTGATACATTATCACGTCTCTTTTATTTCTCATCGAATACAGTCATTTAGTCATCGAACGTCATGGCCGTTCATTTACATGTTAAATGGCATCCGATTATAAATGGAAATCAGCTTTATTATCAGTAAAGTAAAGAATTGGAAACCAGTATCACTAAACGTCATTATATGTCATCAGCAGAAACCAATAATTGATTTGTATATCCAGATATGAGGTGGCAGGCTAACGAAGGGACACGATCACTGGCGGATCTAGGGTTCGAGAATGGGACGGGGGGGGGGGGGGGAGGAGGGGCTAAAATTTCGCTCCGCTTCATCAGCGAAAAAGATGTTGACCGGGGGGGGGGGGGGGAGTGTCGGGTCCTCAAAGCGAAAGTCATTGACCGGAGGGGATTTTTTCTCTATCCTAATTATCACTTCTTACAGCCAATGCAAGAACACACGGGGCGGGGACATTCTTGTGTTGAATGCCCGCCATGTTCCTGTGGGCGGCATTTGCCCTAATGCCCCCCCCCCCCACCCCCCTGGATCCGCCAGTGGTAAACCAAGAGAAAACCCCAATTTTACCTCTTCTCTCGCTTTCAAACATTTTTGTAGCTAAGTTCATGCTGAGTCTGATCTTGACTAGTTGGAAATGCTAAAACTTGTGAGACCTCTACTCATAGCACCCATAAAATGCACCGGGATAGGTACCTACCTAAGCATGGTGCAACATGGGTGTCAGATTTAACATTGGTGCCTGCAACTACTTGAGTCTGGATATGACCTGAGGACAAAGTAGCCATCCCAAGCTATAGTAATTTAAAATGACATTGGCAATGAACAATATTAACTTTACCTACACATTCACAAAGTGTGCATTTTATTTGGCTACATGTTTACAGGGAAAGGGAAAACAGCGATACCCAAGTCCCAGTCACAATTCCTCAAATACTGTCGAAACGCGTTCCACGCACGCTATTCAGCGCTATCAACTTTGCCGCCAAAACGCGACGTTTTTTTAACTTACGTTGGTTGTAGGAATCGCTCCAGATCGAAAATAGCGCCTGACGCGCCATGCATATTTGGAAATGTCGAATACAAAGTCAAGACCCATCATACTTAGGGACAGTGGCGTACCGAGTATCAGATCATGCAGGTCATGATCTGGTCCTTTGGACCCGAGGCGTCCATGCAAGGCTGGCGCCACTCCGATCAGTCACGACGCCCCTCTGGCCAGTGACGGCGCCACTCCGGCCAGTGAGGACGCTCCCCCGGCCAGTAACGGCACTCTTGCAGCCAGTGACGGCGCCCCCGGCCAGTGAGGGCGTCCTCTGCCATAGACGGTGCCTCTCCGGCCCGTGACCGTGCCACTCCGGCCAGTGACGGCGCCCCTCCGGTCAGTGAAGGCGCCCCTCCGACCAGTGACGGCGCCCCTCCGACCAATGACGGCGCCCCTCCGGTCAGTGACCACGCCCCTCCGGCTAGTGACGGCGCCCCTCCGGCGATAGATAGACAGATAGATGTATATTCATCAAGGATCCACAAACATGGTGGCTTTTCACCTGACACGTAGAACCAGTTAAAACATTGGACAAGTTGATATAGGCATCAGCCCAACGAACACGAAGTGCGCATGACATACAGGGCATACACGACATACAGGACACGGAGCATTCAGTGGCGCCTCGACAGGATCGTGCGTTTCACATTCTCGCGGAACGATGACACATGTGAGTTCAATTTGGTGCGGATCAACATTGTGACTTCTCTGATGCACAGTCGGCGCTTCCCTGTCTCAGTTCGGGCTCGTGGCTGCGTTATTCTGTCAGCGTTTCGGGTGCTGTGCTCATGTACCTCGTAGCGAGTGACGGCGCCCCTCCGACTAGTGACTGCCCCTCTTTGGCGAGTGACGGCGCCCCTCCGGCCAGTGACTCTCCTTCCGCACGGTGCGGAAGGAGAGGCTCCCCCCCCCTGCAAAATTTCGTCAATATTGGTGGCGCCCCTGTCGATCGAGTGGTGCCCCTCAAGGCAATGACCTGGTCCTTTGTGAATTTCTGCGTACGCCACTGCTTAGGGAGCCATAAGTCAGTCAACACTCAAGATATAGCTTTGCCATTTGGTTTGGGCATCGTCCATACTTGGTTCTCCAATATATATCCCGGCTTTTTCGTATGATTTGATATTTTATATGATTTTATGAAGACAAAAAAATTGGAGAGAAAAAATCCACAAAATAAAAATTTGCAAACATTGAAAAACCGGAATATATATTGGAGAACGAAGTATAGACAATACCCAAACCGAATTTCAAAGCAATATCTTTAGTTTTGGCTGGCTTATGGCTACTTAAGTATGATGGGTCTGGATTTTTTATTAAACATTTCCAAATATGCACGCGCCACTTTCCCTCCTGTTAACAAAATGCTACAAAATGGAGGAAACACGAACGAGGAAAAAGTCGATTTTGCTTTCGCAAAAAAGTTTTTTTTCGCAGTCAATAGCCATTTCTCATCGCCAGTTTCAGGGGATTTGAGGGGGGCTAAACTATATTGTTGCCCCGTCGAGCTTGGGATGGGGGGGGGTGGGGTTGCCCCTGCCACACCCCCCCCCCCCGTGGATCCGCCAGTGGGCACGATCACCATTCCCAGTGCCAGAGATAGATTGGGGTTCGATTCTCCGGCGGTCCCTATTTAACGTGTGGTCTGGACGCCTCTATACTTTGAAACAGGGTGAGCTTTCCCGACTGTATGTGACCGTGAAAGTTGAGCCGTCATAAACCCGAATATTTGAGAATAATACAATTATTAAAAGATTTGTAGTATTGTTTCGAAGGATTTTTTTCGAAAGTAATAACGGCACTTAACGTATTATCTCTCAGTCGTTCCAGGTGGACCCACTACCCCAGTGTTCGTTGAAGTTGGCTATCTCGCTGTCCTTGACTCATTAGTAAAGCGGTCTGTTGTGACACATTCGTCCTGTTTTCGACGAAACGGCCCGGAACGCCGCCCTCCCGAGACGGCGTCGCTCGCCGTTTGTCGTGTTTTGTAACGAGCTCTCGACATACAGGACTGCTACGTTTCAGGAATCCCTCCCGCCGACTGGCACACGGCCAACACACGGCTATGACGGCACGGCTATGACTATTCCGTTATTGATTTTCTGCTTGGCCGAAGCTCTGCGAGCCGTACGTCACGCGTCTGGTTGTGTCGTAGCTCCTCCCGTAAAACAATCGGGGAACGTTGGGCGAGCCACCGCCGATAGTGAAATAGCCACGCCGACACAGGTGCGGTGCGGACCGTTTTCCGGTGTCAGCCTTTTTGACACAAGTGGAGCGAGCCCGCCTTTCGCCGCGTCGTCGCGCCGCTGTCCCGCTGTCTGTCTGGGACGGGACGCGGCGACAATGGGACAGTCGGGTCCTCCCAGGCCGGACGTCTGCCCGACGTCTCGGCGCTGACTCGACGGTAATTTGTCAGCGTCCGAGGTTTGCCGCCATTGATCAGCAGACAGGGAATGACTGTCATCAGGATACTGATGATGATTAGAGACGGTTCTCAACTTCCGAGAAACTCTTAAAATGTCGTCGTCATGTCTAGGATTTTCACTAAAGGCGGCCGCTCACTAGGCCGACGTCGCCGCGATTTTCCGCCTGTGTGACGGCCGAAATACGCCAATCGCGTCTCCGAACGCACTTCATTCGGCCGGCGGAATCGCGTGACGCCAGCGTTTCGCCGCGAGAAAAGCTGAGCATGCTCAGCTTTTCCGCGACGTAATCGCGGAACGCCAGCGACATGAGACAAGTTTCAGGTCAACAGTAACGAATCCATGCAAGAATAGGGAAACGAATAATTGTACACAGCATGTTCTTGCCGCTATGAAATTTATTATTGGCAAATTGCGTGGTTGTTAACTTATATCTTCCTGGAAAAATGACCATAAAAAGTTTCGAGCAAGGAGACTGCCTGTAGGCTGACGGGGCGATATAGCAGTCGCCACGACTTCGCCGTGATTTTCCGTGATTCATCGCAGCCGAATGGCTTAGTGTGCGGTCGCCGAAGGATGAAGCTTAATTTGAGCCAAAGTCGTTCTTGTTCGTAGTGACCTGACCTGTTCGTAGTGACCTGTATGTCTCCCGCATCAACGTTTGGTGGTTCCAAAACCAAACGATCATCATGGCAGGCTTACCATTTATAGGCTGTGACATCCTCGTGGTAAAGCGTGAGTGATGTGGTGTGTTCTGTGCCGTGATGCAGTGATGCGACAACCCTCGCCGGTGCAGCGTCCGATCAGTGCGTGACCGTGCAGGGGGGGGGGGGGGGGGGGGAGGGAGGGGTACAACCCCCCCCATAGCGTTTCGCCCCTATTTGAGCTAGAGCTTCGATTAAAAAACGAGCGTGTTGCTTGTCACGAGAGGAACCTATTGACACCCGATTTTGAGGGCCTAGGTTATTAAGTGACCTCTGAGGTCATGTCAATGACCCAAAAGTCAACAAAATTGTGAATGGGTATAAATTAAATTTAATTGAGCTAGAATCGCGAATGAGCATGAAATTATGCTAAATGGGTGCCAAATTTGAAATCAGCGTCACAAAATGTCCTAGAAACTGTCAAATTCCAAAAAGGTCATGTCAGGTCATTTGAAGTCAGTGACCTCGGTTGACCTGTGGGGGCGCATGACCCCAGTGGAACATACAATTATGTAAAATGGATCCCATATTTGAAATCAGCGTCACAAAATCTCCTAGAAACTGCCAGAAGCCAAAACAGTAATATGAGGTCATCGGAGGTCAGTGACCTCGGTTGGCCTCTGAAAAGGTCAATCGATGTCAGAATCTCAATGGAAACCACAACTGTCACCTGGAAACACCTGTGCATATGCTCCTGAACAACAAACACTCTGAAACTGCACAAGTTACAAGGATAAATACTACGGGACGCCAGTTGCGCCTGACATGACCTTGAAAAACAGGTCATAGGTTACGGGTCATGTGACCTACAAGTTAAAAATTTCAGAATGTGTTAAATTGTTCAAAAATAGGGTACGGAAAGTTGTATTGCAATCTGTGGGTATTTACGCGAGTTATTCCCGACAAACCGAGGGGGGCGGGGAGAGGGTGGCATCCACCCCCTGCACTGGCGAGGGTTAATTCATCGGTCGTTAAAATTGTTTTGTTTTTGTCGTGGGCATATCTGAAGTCCGTTTTGAGCCAGATAACTGCGGAATGCCGACGGACAGAGACGGCTGCTGAACGTTGCACACACCGTGCTACTCATCACTGCACACACCGGCCGCTCATTAGGGTGTCCCCCCAAACAAAAACACTTTTTGTCGGTGCAAGCTTGCCAATTGACACGGTGTTCTTCTTCAGGCCAAGAACAAGTATGCCAAATTGCATTGCGATCCTTTGAGTTTTGGTCCTCCTCTCCCGACCTCCGTAAGTTGTCGACGCTACCCAAAAGGTCAGGAATCAAAGTCGTCGTACAGACCTCCGCGTGTGCTCATTTGAAAGCTCTTGTCGGGTAGAACAGTGGCGGATCCAGGGGCTGAAGCCCCCTGCCTTAGAAAACGGCGCCATTTTTGTATAGGATTTGCCGGCGCCGAAGGCGCCGTAGCGTTTTCGGGAGGCCGCCAGGGCGCCCTTGCGTCTACCCACAGCATCGTAGCACTCTTGGAAGGCACCCTGGCACCCTCAGAAGACATCTTGCCGCCCTCACAACGCATTATGCCGCCCTCGGAAGGTACATCGCCGCCCTCGGAAGGCATTATGCCGCCCTCGGAAGGCACCATGCCGCCCCCGTCACCGAGGAAATATGCCGCCCTCAGGCCTGAAGCCCCCTGCCTTAGAAAATCCTGGATCCGCCCCTGGGGTAGAATACACTTTTATTCAGTCAAAATGCTCTAAATTCAAGTTTTTGTTCTTTGAGTCATCAACAGAGCCCAAAACCAAGCCTTCAATCTCCTATCTCCTATCTCCTATAGAACAGCTCAGGTTTGTTTCACAGTGGAAACACAATTCTAAAGAATAGTGTTATCTAATGTTCAACCAACCTTCTGTGATATCTATTTGAGTAGTGTCCATTTTGCACTCGAAACACAGCAAGGTTTTCGTGTCTGTCCGCGGTTGAATTCACGTGCCTTTGTGAGCATGAAACCTCCGTCCAGGAGATCCCGGAAAATTTAATATTTCAGCGGCGTCAAATCCAAGGCGAGGTCCCGGCCGACCGTGTGTTACAGGGGCAGGGAGTGTTGGTGGAAACAGACTTGTCAATGATTCATATTTGTCATGAGTCGATTCACAGTGATTCACGGACCATGATGAATGATTCAATCATGATTCAATCACTCAACATTAACGCTGGTGAGTCGATTCACAGTGATTCACAGGCCATAATGAATGATTCAATCATGATTCAATCACTCAACATTAACGCTGGCGAGTTGATTCACAGTGACTCACGGCTAATATGAGTGGCTCATGAATGATAAATTCACAATTACTCGCAATGTGTATGTGAATCGCTGAATCAATGCATACTTAATTAATATTAACTAAATAATAATAATATTAATAATAGTTTATTTTGCACCCTCATGGGTCTATATAATTGCATGAGGAGACGTATACAAATAAAACAATGCATACACACGACACACACACACACACACACACACACACACACACACACACACACACACACACACACACACCCACACACACACACACACACACACACACACACACACACACACACACACACACACACCCACACACCCACGCACCCACGCACCCACGCACCCACGCACCCACGCACCCACGCACCCACGCACCCACGCACCCACGCACCCACGCACCCACGCACCCACGCACCCACGCACCCACGCACCCACGCACCCACGCACCCACGCACCCACGCACCCACGCACCCACGCACCCACGCACCCACGCACCCACGCACCCACGCACCCACGCACCCACGCACCCACGCACCCACGCACCCACGCAACGCACCCACGCACCCACGCACCCACGCACCCACGCACCCACGCACCCACGCACCCACGCACCCACGCACCCACGCACCCACGCACCCACGCACCCACGCACCCACGCACCCACGCACCCACGCACCCACGCACCCACGCACCCACGCACCCACGCACCCACGCACCCACGCACCCACGCACCCACGCACCCACGCACCCACGCACCCACGCACCCACGCACCCACGCACCCACGCACCCACGCACCCACGCACCCACGCACCCACGCACCCACGCACCCACGCACCCACGCACCCACGCACCCACGCACCCACGCACCCACGCACCCACGCACCCACGCACCCACGCACCCACGCACCCACGCACCCACGCACCCACGCACCCACGCACCCACGCACCCACGCACCCACGCACCCACGCACCCACGCACCCACGCACCCACGCACCCCGCACCCACGCACCCACGCACCCACGCACCCACGCACCCACGCACCCACGCACCCACGCACCCACGCACCCACGCACCCACGCACCCACGCACCCACGCACCCACGCACCCACGCACCCACGCACCCACGCACCCACGCACCCACGCACCCACGCACCCACGCACCCACGCACCCACGCACCCACGCACCCACGCACCCACGCACCCACGCACCCACGCACCCACGCACCCACGCACCCACGCACCCACGCACCCACGCACCCACGCACCCACGCACCCACGCACCCACGCACCCACGCACCCACGCACCCACGCACCCACGCACCCACGCACCCACGCACCCACGCACCCACGCACCCACGCACCCACGCACCCACGCACCCACGCACCCACGCACCCACGCACCCACGCACCCACGCACCCACGCACCCACGCACCCACGCACCCACGCACCCACGCACCCACGCACCCACGCACCCACGCACCCACGCACCCACGCACCCACGCACCCACGCACCCACGCACCCACGCACCCACGCACCCACGCACCCACGCACCCACGCACCCACGCACCCACGCACCCACGCACCCACGCACCCACGCACCCACGCACCCACGCACCCACGCACCCACGCACCCACGCACCCACGCACCCACGCACCCACGCACCCACGCACCCACGCACCCACGCACCCACGCACCCACGCACCCACGCACCCACGCACCCACGCACCCACGCACCCACGCACCCACGCACCCACGCACCCACGCACCCACGCACCCACGCACCCACGCACCCACGCACCCACGCACCCACGCACCCACGCACCCACGCACCCACGCACCCACGCACCCACGCACCCACGCACCCACGCACCCACGCACCCACGCACCCACGCACCCACGCACCCACGCACCCACGCACCCACGCACCCACGCACCCACGCACCCACGCACCCACGCACCCACGCACCCACGCACCCACGCACCCACGCACCCACGCACCCACGCACCCACGCACCCACGCACCCACGCACCCACGCACCCACGCACCCACGCACCCACGCACCCACGCACCCACGCACCCACGCACCCACGCACCCACGCACCCACGCACCCACGCACCCACGCACCCACGCACCCACGCACCCACGCACCCACGCACCCACGCACCCACGCACCCACGCACCCACGCACCCACGCACCCACGCACCCACGCACCCACGCACCCACGCACCCACGCACCCACGCACGCACGCACGCACGCACGCACGCACGCACGCACGCACGCACGCACGCACGCACGCACGCACGCACGCACGCACGCACGCACGCACGCACGCACGCACGCACGCACGCACGCACGCACGCACGCACGCACGCACGCACGCACGCACGCACGCACGCACGCACGCACGCACGCACGCACGCACGCACGCACGCACGCACGCACGCACGCACGCACGCACGCACGCACGCACGCACGCACGCACGCACGCACGCACGCACGCACGCACGCACGCACGCACGCACGCACGCACGCACGCACGCACGCACGCACGCACACACACACACACACACACACACACACACACACACACACACACACACACACACACACACACACACACACACACACACACACACACACACACACACACACACACACACACACACACACACACACACACACACACACACACACACACACACACACACACACACACACACACACACACACACACACACACACACACACACACACATACACACACACACACACACACACACACACACACACACACATCACACACACACACACACACACACACACACACATGCCGATAAACATCAGTGAAACACGTTAACACAAACTAATTTGTTGGCTAATCAGCTGTGCAGCAGCAGTCGTTTGACATCGCTCTGATTGCGATCATTGATGCAGTAAATAAATTATGCAATAGATGGAAATGACAGGTAACCTTATTATGTGCTGTAGCTTGTAACCCTACTGATGTGCTGTATGAATGAATGATACCCTGTGGAAATGGAAATAATGTCCAGAATAAAGTATATTTAGCTATCTATCTATTATTAGTCAGGCATTATGATATGAATCTTAGGCATGTGCTAAAAAGGCTGAAACACCTAAGTAAAAAGCATGTACCTAACCTACCCATGCGAGAAAACAAAACAATAAGAAATACTAATAAACTTGAATAGCCTGGCAGCTATTTTCGGTCCCGATTCCAGACTCCCGAATCCACCTACACCACAATGAATATTCCCACTCACAGAGTATCAGTATGTATAACTTAGAAGTCGGCGAGATATAATTAACAGGATATAACTTATAAAAAAACCTTGGAATAGCCCATAATAAACACTGCGTGTTTACTGTTTAAAGGCGTGATTTTATCAAGGCCTTACATATGATCAAGGGCAGATAAAATGACGTCATCAGTAATCACTAATCACATCGATATGCTTGATTGTTTATTAATTAAAAATTATTCATATCTTTCTTGATAACTTTATTTATTTTATTCAACTGTATCACCAACGGGATGAACCCAATGACAGGCGAAGTCAAATAGTTAAAAACGTAAACACATACACACAAATACAGCTACAGAAGTGTAAATAAAACGACGATAACAGAACAAAATATCAAAAACGCGTTACCTGTCACGCATAACATCATGCAATCCACACTGCTTCCTGACATACTTTAGCACCTGCCGCTTGAAGGAGCCATGGCCATCATCGAAGATGTCGGCCGGGACAGTCTTCTCTCTAAGGAAGGCGTTCGTGACCATTGGCAAGCGAGTGTACATTCCATTCTGCACGATGGTGACACGAGAGTGAGGAACATTAAGCAGGTTTTGTTGGCGTGTCGATCGGGCGGGCACGTGAAGAGAGAAGCTTTCGAGCAAACGCGGTGTGTCCAGTTTGCTGCATAGAACGTTTTTGAGAAAAAGGAGATCATGCTGAACTCGCCTTGCGGATAGAGTGGGGATTTTTAAGTGGTGACAGAGGTCACGATAGGAGAGAGAAGGAGAATTTCCGGACTGGGTGTTGTGGAGAAGCCACATAAAGAATTTGTGCTGCACCCGATCGACCCGCTTTGTATGGGAGTCGGCCGCACCAGCCCAGATCACAGTTGAACACTCGAGAATAGATCGCACGTTGGAAAAATAGGCAGCTACAATGGCTGTGCGATTGAAGTTTGAACCGTGGTTCGAGCCAGATTGAAAAGAACGGATGAGGAGACCCAGGGATCGATTTGCTCGTTTGAAGATGCTGTCAACGTGCGCAGCAAAAGTAAGTTTTCGATCCAATGTCACACCCAGGTCACGTATCTCCTCGATATGATCAAGTTTAAACTTGGAGCTGCCTATATAGTAGCTGGTCTGGACTGGTGCGCGCCTGAGGGTGACAGAGCAGGCTGAGAGACGACTGAGATCATCATGCGGCAGTCGCCCGTCAGACGGGGTGCTAATTTTGAGATAAATTTTGACGTCATCAGCATACATGAGACAATCTGAGTCGAGGGATCGTGGTAGATCGTTGATGAAGAGAGAGAAAATTAGAGGTGCCAAAATCGATCCCTCTGGAACTCCGGAGATGACAGGTTTCCAATCGGATGTTTTACCGTTCACGATGACCCTCTGGCGCCTATCGGACAGGTACGAGACGAACCATTTTAGAGCGTTTTCACAAAGGTTGTATGAATGTTCGAGCTTGTGGATGATAAGCGCGTGATTAACACTTTGAAATGCAGCCGAATAGTCAGTGGCGTCCGTCTGATACCCGTCCGATATGGCCTCCCACGCGGTTTTAAGAAACATGGCTAAGTTCGTGGAGCAAGATCGCTTCGGAACAAAGCCATGCTGCTCCACGCAAATAACAGATGAGACATACAGGACAATACAGTTGGTCGCACACTACACGCTCTAGAATCTTCCCGAAGAGACTGAGCAGGGAGATCGAACGATAATTTGTAGGCAGATTTGTGTCGCCTTTTTTAAAATCGGAATAATGTTTGCCTGCTTCCATCTCTCGGGGAAGACTCCAGCTGCGACAGACATCCTACATATCTTGGTGAGCGGCACCACCAACTCCTCCGCACACTCTACAATAACGCGCGCACTGATATTATCGGTACCGCATGCCTTGTTAGGCGCTAATGCCCGCAGAGCGCTCCTCACGGCGACATCGGACACATGCAGTTCGCAGAGAACATCTAAGTCGTACGCGGACGCCTCAGGTAGTTGCGCTACAAAAGGGTAGGAAAATTTGGACGCGAAAGCCTCGTTTATAAGTGGTGCACGCTCGGTATCTCCGGTTACATGATTGTTAGCCGCGTCGCGAAGAACAGGAGAGACAGACGATTTTTTTTGTGACACATTTCAGAAATGACCAGTAGCGCTTAGGCGCTACTGGTCATTTCCATCTATTGCATAATTTATTTACTGCATCAATGATCGCAATCAGAGCGATGTCAAACGACTGCTGCTGCACAGCTGATTAGCCAACAAATTAGTTTGTGTTAACGTGTTTCACTGATGTTTATCGGCATGTGTGTGTGTGTGTGTGTGTGTGTGTGTGTGTGTGTGTGTGTGTGTGTGTGTGTGTGTGTGTGTGTGTGTGTGTATGTGTGTGTGTGTGTGTGTGTGTGTGTGTGTGTGTGTGTGTGTGTGTGTGTGTGTGTGTGTGTGTGTGTGTGTGTGTGTGTGTGTGTGTGTGTGTGTGTGTGTGTGTGTGTGTGTGTGTGTGTGTGTGTGTGTGTGTGTGTGTGTGTGTGTGTGTGTGTGTGTGTGTGTGTGTGTGTGTGTGTGTGTGTGTGTGTGTGTGTGTGTGTGTGTGTGTGTGTGTGTGTGTGTGTGTGTGTGTGTGTGTGTGTGTGTGTGTGTGTGTGTGTGTGTGTGTGTGTGTGTGTGTGTGTGTGTGTGTGTGTGTGTGTGTGTGTGTGTGTGTGTGTGTGTGTGTGTGTGTGTGTGTGTGTGTGTGTGTGTGTGTGTGTGTGTGTGTGTGTGTGTGTGTGTGTGTGTGTGTGTGTGTGTGTGTGTGTGTGTGTGTGTGTGTGTGTGTGTGTGTGTGTGTGTGTGTGTGTGTGTGTGTGTGTGTGTGTGTGTGTGTGTGTGTGTGTGTGTGTGTGTGTGTGTGTGTGTGTGTGTGTGTGTGTGTGTGTGTGTGTGTGTGTGTGTGTGTGTGTGTGTGTGTGTGTGTGTGTGTGTGTGTGTGTGTGTGTGTGTGTGTGTGTGTGTGTGTGTGTGTGTGTGTGTGTGTGTGTGTGTGTGTGTGTGTGTGTGTGTGTGTGTGTGTGTGTGCGTGTGCAGTTCGTGCATACCGAGTGCATCGTATGAAAACACAACGGACTACCGAGTGCCGGATGTCACTAGCGAGTGCCGAAGGTCGGCACTCGGTTTTTTAACCAATCAGAACATGTTCCTGATGACGTCAAAGGTCACGTGACGCTGTTTTTAGGCGGCACTCGTTTTGGATGTTTTACCAGATTTTTTTGTGTGAGTGTGTTAACTGGTGTGTTAGCACAGCAAAAGTCCGACGCGTGTTACTTTTGTCTGGTGGCCCTAGAGATGGACAAACCCAAAGTACCGAGCAAGTACCGAGTAGGTAAGTACCAATGGTTTGCGCCATAAGTGTTTGACCTATGCATAAGCGTAGGAATAGGGGGGTGGGGGGCGCCCCCCCCCAACATTTTGGATTTTAACATTACGCCTATGTGTGGTGCATGGAAAGAATCGACTTCAGAATGCCTCCTGCGCCCCCCCCCCCAACTTGAGCATAGTTCCTACGCCCCTGGACCTATGGATTGAGATATATCATAGATCAACTTCAAATATAATTTTATCGTTAAAAAAGGAAGCTAGTTTTAACAATTTCAGATATACAAGCGAACGATAGACTTTCGGAATGCATTTTTATTTGTAGTTACGCCATTTAATTTGCATTGACCATCACTATCTTGAAAGCGTTTCTCGACGCTGCGCCGAAATCGAATGCACCGTCGCTGTAGTTGTTGAATGCAATGCGTTGGGGATGGGATGAACTTGATTCATGCACCGCGGGTAGGTACTCCTTTTATTGGTGGTTATTTTTAAAAAGACATGTTCATGGGTTTTTTATCATTTAAAAACATTGTAGTAGGTTCTTCCCGTCCTGAAATCGTAGGTAAGGTTATGGGTAGGTACTGGACAAGATACTAGGTAGGTAGCCTGAACTCGCCTCACCCGGCACCCAAGAGAGGCAAGAAATGAATCAAATTGCTATCACAATCAGTGCGATTCGCTTGTCAGATTCCTATTGTCATCTTTTATCTGAAAATCCAATGATTTTTGGATAGTTATAGCCTTTGCATTAATTTGCTCACATAACTTGTTGAAAAGGCATATTTTCAATTTCATTTACAGTAAATGTATAGTACTTGTGGCAAGCTACCACACAACAATTAAATGCTCACCTATTGCTTGTAGATGAGATTCGATTGGCACTTCTCAATTGAAAATTGGTTAATAATTCAGCAAGTTACCTCACATGTCAGCTTGTTTTAGTTTCAGTTTGGTAGCCTATTAATGGCACCAAGGGTTGGCGTATATACATCAGACAACTGATTTACGCCAGAAGCTCGCTGCGCTGTGGCATTAAAGCGTCATCTCCCAAAGTACTAAATTAATTTCAGTGACATTTTATAGGAAGACATGTAGTTGATGCAGCATAAGGTACTGTAAGCTTCATGTGGATTTCTATTATGGTTTTTGAGTTATAGAGAAAATACGGCAGGGGGTAGATTCCACCCCCACCCCCGTAATTACTGTAAATGTTTTAGGTTGTCAGGTTCGATTATGTTATAACAATTGTTCCTTACCACACCCAGAAAACGAACGTCAGTTGGCTATGAGACCCTAAAAAACATCCTCCTGGTAGTGCTGCAGCGCAGCGAGTGTCTGGCGTAAATCAGTTGTCTGATGTATTTACGCCAAGGGTTGAAGGTAGGTAAAGATGACAATTTTCTTTCATTTTGGAAAAA
Organism: Chirona hameri; assembly: GCA_036785665.1. Taxonomy (NCBI): domain Eukaryota; kingdom Metazoa; phylum Arthropoda; class Thecostraca; order Balanomorpha; family Balanidae; genus Chirona; species Chirona hameri. The sequence continues at coordinate 43,996 of JAXIVJ010003553.1, forward strand.
GGATTCTATAATTGTGAGACACCCCTCAGATTCCTAATTATCATCTTTCATTTGAAAATTATAGCTTTTTGCATTACTTTGTTTCCGGAACTTGTTGAAAAGCACTATTATCATGTTTAAATTAAAATCCATCTTTTGTACATATGGCAACCTACCACCCAAAAAGGAAATGCCTATTTCTTCAAGATTTGCTTGACATTTTTCAGTTGAGAATGGGATACATCATACAAATTGACCTATAGTTATCCCACATGTTATATTATTGTTTTAGGTAGGTAAGGTACCTAGTCTAATGTCACCAGAAGCTGCAGATAAAATGAAAATTGTCTTTTGTTTAGGGAAAAGGCTGCTGTCAGCGTCAAGCACCCCTCAGATTCCTAATTGTAATGTTTTTATCTGAAAATCCAATATGTTTTGGAAAGTTATGCTTTGTGCATTATTTTGCTTGCAGAACTTGTTGAAAAGGCATTTTTTACATTTAATTTGAAGTTCATGTATTACGCTGATGGAACCTACCACACAAAACTGAAATCCTTATTTGTTGAAGATTTGATATGATTTGAAACTTCAATTGAAAATCTGATAAATATTCAGCAAGTTACTCCACATGTCAGATTGTTGTTTTAGCTAGGTAGGCACTAAGAGCTGCGGATAAAATACGAATTGTCTTTTGTTTAGGGTAAAGGCTGCCATCACTGTGAGGCACCCCTCAAATCCCTAATTATATTTTTTTATCTGAAAATCCAATGATTTTTGGAAAGTTGTAGCCTTTTGCATTACTTCGCTTGCAGAACTTGTTGAAAAGTAATATTTTGACATTTAAATTACAATCCATCTTTTGTACTTTTCCACACAACCGTTTACATCCTGTTCCCATCCCCTTTACGTCTTCACCTCCCACCCCTTCAAATCTCTGGAATGAAAGATTACACAGTAAGTTTGCTTGTAATAGATTCTGAACAGTTTTCACCACATAGGTAGGATAGTGGGTATCTGGCAGCACAAACTACCACGCTAAATGCCCTATGGTAGAAATCCCAAACTGGATTATGACAACCTTGATTATCAAACCTGTCAACATTGTGGCGTTCCTGTCTGTGTTTTCAATTATTTTGGAAGCGACAAATGTTGTAAATATTAATAATTAGATTGTATTCCCCGTATCACATTGAGCAATTCCCTATCTGCCTATGGCCTACATTCTGGCCAAGCTTGAGCTGATAACCATAGTGTGTGAGTCCACTCTTTAGATGACTAGGTGAGCTGCCTCAATTTTTGGGCTTATTTGCAATTATTAAGATAATGAAGGAAGGATGCACTGTCAGGGACGCAGAAACTATGGTCAAGTTGGGGGGGGGGGGGCGGAGGCATTCTTAAGTGGATTCTTGCCATGCAATGCCCATAGGCGTAATGTTCATATCCAAAATGTTGGGGGGGTTGGCTGCCCGCCCCCTGTGCCTATGCCTATGTGCACTGCCCTCACACCAAAGTCACTATTGCCAAAATCTTCATGCTTATTCCTAATGCTATGTGTCAGTATTCCCTACTTACAAGTGGGGTAAACTGAACTGAACTGAACCCTTCCTAGCCCTGAACAAGAACCAGAACATTGTCATGCTCTAGCTCTCTCCTCAATACTGACCTATAACATCATGAGTATCATGACAATGTGCATAGGTAGGAAGTGTTCAGAGTATGGGCAGTGTCCCCCTCCTAGTGTGAAAAAATCTGTGACATCAGACAGCATGTGTTCAGGATTACAGCTTAGTGGAGCATGTTGATTTCATGAGTCAGAATTTTGAGGGCTGAGGTTAAGATAGAGTTCATCATTGTCAGAATGCAATTGCATACACCATGAACATGAGCTTTGACCTCAGGATGTCCTTGCATGGTTCTACCAACCTAAACTTTGACAGACTAGGTACATATCCAAACATTGCACTCACCTGTGAAATGTTTGGATAGATGAACAAGGATAATTGTTGTATACAGATCCTATTGGACCTTATGCTGCATAATACCACGTATAGATTGTGAAGCTTGCTGTGATGGATCTAGCAATGTTTTATTGAGGATACAGGCTAACATTATGTACTAAATTGAAATTGTATGAAAGTATAAATTATCTGATCCGGTCCAATACCCCATAGTAACTGAACCTCATAGTAACTGGGGTGGCAATTGCCACCCCCAGTCATGAAGAATGCCCCCCCAAGGCCTAGTGACGGCACTTTGCCACCCCAGTTAAAAAGATGCTGAAACGCTCCTCTGGCGATAAGGTAGACACCAGCAGATGAGGCCACCTTTTCGCATGAAAGAACGCCAATCCAAATTAACCCTCGCCAGGGGCGGCGGAAGAGGGGGGGGGGGGGGGGGGGGGGCAGGGGGGCAGTTGCCCCCCCCCCACCAAAAAAAAAATCAGCCGAGGGGCGCTTTGTGTTTGGCATGGGTTGCGGATTCCAAGAGAACGCCAAGGCCAAGGGAAGCCAAGGGTGCCTCTGGACGCCTGAAGGGGCACTCTGGCTGCCTGAGGGAGCGCTCTGGCCGCCTGAGGGAGCGCTCTGGCCGCCTGAGGGGGCGCTCTAGCTGCATGAGGGGCGCTCTGGCTGCATGAGGGGCGCTCTGGCAACCTGAGGGGGCGCTCTGGCCGCCTGAGGAGGCGCTCTGGCCGCCTGAGGGGGCGCTCTGGCTGCCTGAGGGGCGCTCTGGCCGCATGAGGGGGCGCTCTGGCTGCATGAGGGGTGCTCTGGCAACCTGAGGGGGCGCTCTGGCAACCTGAGGGGGCGCTCTGGCAACCTGAGGGGGCGCTCTGGCCGCCTGAGGAGGCGCTCTGGCCGCCTGAGGGGGCGCTCTGGCCGCCTGAGGGGGCGCTCTGGCCGCATGAGGGGCGCTCTGTCCGCCTGAGGGGGCGCTCTGGCTGCCTGAGGGGGCGCTCTGGCCGCCTGAGGGGGCGCTCTGGCTGCCTGAGGGAGCGCTCTGGCTGCCTGAGGGGCGCTCTGACTGCCTGAGAGGGGCGCTCTGGCCGCCTGAGCGGGCGCTCTGGCTGCCTGAGGGGCGCTCTGGCTGCCTGAGGGGGCGCTCTGGTTGCCTGAGGGGCGTTCTTCTGGCTGCCTGAGGGGCGCTCTGTCAGCCTGAGGGGCACTCTGGCCGCCTTAGGGGGCGCTCTTACCGCCTGAGGGGGCGCTCTGGCCGCCTGAGGGGATGCTCTCTGGCCGCCTGAGGAGGCGCTCTGGCCGCCTGAGGGGGCGCTCTGGCTTCCGGAGGGGGCGCTCTGGCCGCATGAGGGGGCTCTTGCCACATGAGGGCCGCTCTGGCTGCCTGAGGGGATGCTCTCTGGCCGCCTGAGGAGGCGCTCTGGCCGCCTGAGGGGCGCTCTGGCCGCCTGAGGGGGCGCTCTGGCCGTCTGAGGGGGCGCTCTGGCTTCCGGAGGGGGCGCTCTGGCCGCATGAGGGGGGCTCTTGCCACATGAGGGCCGCTCTGGCTGCCTGAGGGGATGCTCTCTGGCCGCCTGAGGAGGCGCTCTGGCCGCCTGAGGGGGCGCTCTGGCCGCCTGAGGGGGCGCTCTGGCCGCCTGAGGGGGCGCTCTGGCCGTCTGAGGGGGCGCTCTGGCCGCATGAGGGGGCTCTTGCCACATGAGGGCCGCTCTGGCAGCCTGAGGGGGCGCTCTGGCAGTGGCGGCGGAAGAGGGGGGGGGGGGGGGGGGCAGGGGGAAGGAGGCAGTCCCCCCCCCCAACTCGGCCGAGGGGAGCTTTGTGTTTGACAGGGGCTGCTGGCCTGAGAGGGGGCACTCTGTCGCCTGGGAGGGGGCGCTCTGGCCGCCTGAGAGGGGGCACTCTGGCCGCCTGAGAAAGGGCGCTCTGGCCGCCTGAAAAAGGGTGCTCGGGCCGCCTGAGAGGAGGCGCTCTGGCCGCCTGAGAAGGGGTGCTCTCGCTGCTTGAAAGGGGGCGCTCTGGCCACCTGAGAGGGGGCGCTCTGGCCGGAGGAGAAGGGGTGCTCTGGCCGCCTGAGAGGGGGTGCTCTGGTTGCCTGGGAGGGGGCGCTCTGGCCGCTTGAGAGGGCCGCTCTGGCCGCCCGAGAAGGGCGCTCTGGCCGCCTGAAAGAGGGATCGCTCTGGCCACCTGAGTGGGGGCGCTCTAGACGACTGAGAGGGGCGCTCTAGACGACTGAGAGGGGCGCTCTGTCCGCCTGGGGGGGGGGGGGGACTCTTTGGCCACCTGAGGGGCGCTCTGGCCGCTGTGTTTCAAGGCCTCATCTTACATGGATTTGAAAGGAAATAGTATCCGTTCACGAAAATACATGCTAGTTTGGATCAAGCAATATGCCAAACGTTTATATTTGATACACAAAAGCGTATACTTCAACAGACCATAATTTAGCAGACTTGTAAATTGTCAGGTAGAAGCAAGGTCGATTGAAACTCTGGCGGATCTTTAGATACAAATATATGATTTAATGATCAGCAGGGCAAGAAAACATTCCCTTTCGTCAGACAAAACGGTTGTTTATATCTATGCGAAGTTAAAGTTTCATCCGATTCTATCCAGTTTATGAAACACTTGTTTAAGTTCTACTTCGAATTTTCTGTGACGTTTCACGCATCCCTATTTCAAAGACAGGATAAACCATAAAATATGTTACAAGCGCTTTGTGAAAACAAAAATTGGATCCGTTAGAATGGTTTTGTTAAGAACGTTTTTTTTGTCAACGTTCGTACGTGTTGTTGGAACGTCTTTATATCAGTATATTTTTGGGATCCGTTGGAACGGTTTCGTTAGAACGTTTTCTTTTGCAGCCTTCGTACGTGTTTTTGGCATGACTTTTCTTCGTATATTTTGACAATGCAAGGGGCGGGGCCGATGTGGCCGCATTTGGAAGCGTTCGTACGTGGATCCGTTGGAACGTTTTTTCTTCTCTCGTTGGAACGTTTTTTTTCTTCAGTGTTCGTTCGTGTTTTTTTTCTCTCGTTTTTTCTCCGTATTTTTGACAATTGCAAGGGGCGGGGCCGCGCAAATACACCGGAAAACTTATTTACGACTTATCTACGAGATGGTCTGGGGGTCCGGGGGTGGAGACTGGAGACAGCTCCCCCCCCCCCCCCCCCCCCCCCCCGTAGGTCACAGCGCAGGGAGCGAATGCGAGCGGGTGTTCTAAACGTGGGTCCCTGTGGCCGTAATTGCTGTAAAGTTTAGGCCAGGTTCGTATGTTATAACAATTTTGTAATTACAATTTTGTAATCACAATTTTGTAATTACATTTTTGTATTCCAATATTTTAATAACATATCGAAACCAGCGCCTGCATACACATTGCTATTTATCATGAAGGCATATAATGTTCCATCGCTCTATCTTTTGCGAATATGTACCAAACTTCTATGAACAATCAACTCTCATTTGAAAAAAGTGCATTAAAATCGGCAGTTTAACTTGGCCCGGACGGCGAACTATTTAGTGTTCACGACTTATTAACAAAAAATCCCATCAATTTTCAACAAACAGGTATTTAATATATTATATATATGCACACATCAAACATTTATCTAAACCGTTTATTCATAATCAATCAATAAACGTTTCAGAAAATCGTTATGCATTCTGCGGATTAACTTGACCAAGGATGGCGACATATTTAGTGTATGCGATTTGTTTCATTGACCGATCAGGAACGTTGTCACGCTTCTTGGAGCACTTCATTGCTGGCCCTGTGACTTGTTTACAAATAACATTCAAACCAGAGATAGTGATAGAGATAGTGATAGAGATAGATAGTGAGAGAGATAGATAGATAGATAGATAGATAGATAGATAGATAGATAGATAGATAGATAGATAGATAGATAGATAGATAGATAGATAGATAGATATATAGATAGATAGATAGATAGATAGATAGATAGATAGATAGATAGATAGATAGATAGATAGATAGCTAGATAGATAGATAGATAGATAGATAGATAGATAGATAGATAGATAGATAGATAGATAGATAGATAGATAGATAGATAGATAGATAGATAGATAGATAGATAGATAGATAGATAGATAGTGTCACCATATGCTAGTACATCTTTTTTTAATTTCCCATAATTTGATTTTTGCAATAGAAAATGTTGTTAGTTCGCTTCTAAATTGAGGCACGATCAATTTGAAACCACACATGTTCAGGGGCGGATCCAGTTGGGGGGGGGGGGGCAAAGGGGCCATCATGCCCCCCGCCCCCGAAGGTCCTGATACTATGTTCCACCCCCCCCCCCAACGGTCGGACGTACAGTTGTAAAAATGGCCTTTGCAGCAGTCAAAATCCAGCTATCCACAATTTCTCGCCGCTTCGCGGCATGACACAATGCACAATTGCTTATACAAATTTGGAAAATGGGAAAATGAATTAATTAAGTGTCTGGCAGTCTTTCCTTGGCGATACCTAATTGCTAGCCCCAGGGGCCCTTCATAAAATATTAACTTTCAAGCGGGCTACAATTGCATGTTTAGCTAGTCTGCCGAGTTCCGAAAGAAGGCGACGCAAAGACACAGACAGGCACCCGGAAGCTGCTTCAGCGGTGCCCAGCTTGCTGGACCGAAGAGCTAATAGTGGGGACCAGGCCAGGACCATCTCCCCCCAGGCTCCTCCAGATCCACAGGGACCATTTATGCGCGGAAACGTCGTTCTTCCCCTTTGCTGCTTTCAAACCATTTGCATTGTTACTAGTTGTTTGTTACAGTTTGGTTCATATGTATACAGTTATTATTATTATATGTACTATTGAGCGCTGACTGCCACCGGTCATTGTGATTTACTATCCGAGGCTAATGTATAAAAAACTACCTTCATTTCAATATTTTTCATCATACCGAGATGTGTAACCAGGAAAAGGGGTTACCTGAGGCTTGGCTCCACTTACGGTCTGGCTCCAATATGAAAATTTCGTTTTCCACGACCTAAAATTAACATTTAGTGACTGCGCCCCTCCGGCCAGTGAAGGCGCCCCTCTGGCCAGCGACGGCGCCCCTCCGACCAGTGATGGCGCCCCTCCGACCAGTGACGGCGCCCCTCTGGCCAGTGACGGCGCCCCTCCGGCTAGTGACGGCGCCCCCTCCGGTCAGTGACGGCACCCCTCCGGCCAGTGACGGCGCCCCTCCGGCCAGTGACGGCGCCCCTCAGATCAGTGACGGCGCCCCTCCGGCCAGTGAAGGCGCCCCTGTGGCCAGAGATGGCGCCCCTCCGACCAGTGATGGCGCCCCTCCGTCCAATGACGGCGCCCCTCCGGCTAGTGACGGCGCCCCTCCGGGCTCCTACTAGTGACGGCGCCCCTCCGGACAGTGACGGCGCCCCTCCGGACAGTGACGGCGCCTCTCCCGCCAGTGACCGCGCCCCCTCCGGCGAGTGACTGCGTCTCTCCGACTAGTGACTGCCCCTCTCCGGACCGTGACGACGCCCTCCGGCCAGTAACGGCGCCCCTCCGGCTAGTGACGGCGCCCCCTCCGGTCAGTGACGGCGCCCCTCCGGCCAGTGACGGCGCCCCTCCAAATAGTGACGACGCCCCTCCGGTCAGTGACGGAGCCCCTCCGGTGAGTGACTGCGCCCATCCGACAAGTGACCGCCCCTCTGCCCATGACGCGCCCCTGGCCAGTGACGGCGTCCCTCCGGCTAGTGACCGCGGGGGGGGGGGGGGGGGGGGGCGCCTCCTTCCGAACGGTGCGGGAGGTGAGGCGCCCCCCCCCCATGCAAAATTGTCGCCAATAATGATGGCGCCCCTGTCGATCGGGTGTCGCCCCTCAGGCCTCAAGGCAATGACCTGGTCCTTGGTGAATTTCTGCGCCCGCCACCGACAGGCACTCCCTGGAATCGGACAATTAGCACTCCTAGAAGTAAATGGTGACTTAGGAACAGGATAGGCGCCACTCGAAGCAAATGCCGCTCCCCATGGAGCAGAACAGGCGCCCTACCGGACAATACGCAAATGCCGCCCCCACGGGGTTAAACAGGCTCCCTCTAAATTGGACAAATGTACATTGCCCATTAGCAAATGCCGCCCCCATGGAGCAGAACATACGCTAGATTATCTAAACCGAACAATAGGCGTCCCCAGAAGCAAATGCCGCCCCCATACTGAGGGTCCCTGTCCAATCCAGCCAATCAAAAGTTGATATTTTTGAAAGGGGCCTCACAAAATAAAGTGGCCGAAATCCGTAGAGTTTTTCATATCCAGGGGCAGGCTCGGATCTAGGTGGAGCTTGCCCCCCCCCCCCGTGAGCCGGATGTCGCCCATGTATCGACCGTCAAGTGCGCCCGTAGAGCGCATCTTTTTGTATGTCGCCCCCCCCCTGACGGAAATTCTGGATCCGCGCGTGAGGGGAATATATATTTTTTGGGGAGGCCTCTTTCCCAGGGGCCCACCATGACTAGATTGCCCCCCTCCCCCTTCTGAAGGTCTGGTTGTGCCCCTGGTGGCTGTAGATGATCGTAAACACAAGAAACCGAAATAAATAGCTTTAGCTTGTTACATAACTCAGAAATGTCTTAAAGATATCCTGAGATCCTTTTCTGTTCGTCGTCAGTTTTGTGAAAGTTCAATCACAGGTGGTGTTACTGGTGTTGTGTGGCGCTTCTTTGCATTATGCTTTGCTTTGCTTGCGTTATTTCTGCCGTGTTTTGCCGCGCCGCGCCATTATTGCATTTGTTTACATTCATACTTTTAGTTTGCTACATGACGGTGTTTGATTGCCAATCTCAACGTTCTGCTATATTAATAATTAATAATAAGTGCTGTTCTTTCTTCATTTACTTCTTTGCGGCTAAAGGCCAGACCACTGGCGGATGCAGGGGGGGGGGGGGCATCAGGGGCAAATCCCCTCCCCCCACAGGAATATGGGGGCATTCAATACCAGTATCCCCCGCGCGTTCCCAATTTATCAAAAATCGTAAAAACTGTCCTTGCAGCAGTCAAAACCCAGCTATCCACAGTCAAAAACCGCAAAATTTCGCGCCACTTCGCCGGCATGACACAACCTTCGCAATTACTTATTCAAATTTGGAAAATGCGAAAATGAATTCCATTAAGTGTCTGGCAGAGGCTCTCCTTGGCGGTAATTGGATCAAGTTACTATATGACATTCTTGATGATCCAACTGTAAGTTTTGTTCAGTGACCCCTATTGGGTCATTTGAGGTCATGCGAGGTCACCATCACTTTTTGTGTCAATAACTCCCGACATAATGAAGACAGAGAAGTAAAACAGACATCAATGTGTTTCTCTCGTCGAGACACGTCTTCCCATATGCAACATGCCCTACTTGGGTCACCACTTGACCTTGACCTGAGGTCAAATTATTAAGTTGACTTGACAAGGTCACCATGCATATTATTCAAAGCGCCTTTACAAGATAAACACAATGGCGTAAACAGTTTTCCGTTATCCTTTATTAAGTAAAAAGTTAATAGCGAGAAAAAAAAACGATTTAGCAAAAAAAAAACAGCATTTTCTCTCTTTTTTACCTCTGGAGCCTCAAATATTGACCTGAGATCAAATTTGAGGACACCACACCGATTGCAAATTTCACTGGCTGGCGTTTTTTTTTTGCGTTTGTTTCTAACTAGCATAGTTTCTGAGATATATGGGAATTTCTGGAGCAATGTCCTAAAACAGGGAAAAGAAACTGGAAAATTTGACCTTTGATGACCTCTGGTGACCTCAATTTTGATCTGACCTAAAACAATACTGAAATACTTTCGATAGAACATGTATCAAGCTATCAAATGCCGTTTTCTGCTTCTGGCTACGTAGCGTACTTTTCGAGATCTCAGGGGGGGGGGGCGGAAATCAACCCCCTGCAGTTTGTGTTCGGGGCAAAGCCCCTGCAGTGCGCGGGTTAAACCTGATACTTTTGTTTTACCAAATGTTGCTGAAGTTGTGGGATCCATTGGGATCATAGCTGCAGTTATGAATTTGTGTTGTGGGATCCTATGGGATCCTATGATCCCTTGATCCTATGATCTATATGATCCTATGATCCAGGCCCCCATTTTGTGTGGGATCCACTGAGATCATAGATCCAGTCATGCATTTTTGTCATGGGATCCAGCCACCAGCAGGATCATAGATCCAACACTGTTTTGTCACTGGATCCAGTGAGATTATAGATTCTACCCTAGGATCCATGCACATGTCTGTTAGAAATATTGCTTTCATTATTATCAAACCTTTACTCAGTTAAAATTAACTTGTAGAATGCATTCTAAGCATCAAATATAAACTAGCTGGTTTTTTCTTCTTCAAAATTGCAATGACATTCAAAGGCCCTGGACCAACCCAGTCAGCAGAATTACACCCACACTCACCACAAGTTGCCCACCCTGAAAAATGCAAGACTTTGGAGAACTGGTACCTTTTCACCTAAAAAAGGTAGCCATGAATAACTCATCTGTGCCGCCTCCTTTCTGGCCAGTCATCCCTCTACTGCGCCACCTCCCTCCGTCAGCCTACTGTGCCGCCCCACGCCCCGTGCCCTTGGTTCACCGGCGCGGTGGTACCCCTGGTATACCGGCGCAGTGGTGCCCTTGGTACACTGGCGCGGCTGTGCCCTTGGTACACCGGCGCGGTGGTGCCCCTGGTACACCGGCTGCGGTGGTGCCCTTGGTTGACCGGCGCGGTGGTCCCCTTGGTACACCGGCGCGGTGGTGCCCCTGATACACCGGCGCGGTGGTGCTCCTGGTACACCGGCGCGGTGGTGCCCTTGGTTCACTGGCGCGGTGTTGCCCTTGGTACACCGGCGTGGTGGTACCCCAAGTACACCGCCTTGATGGTGCCCCTGGTGCACCGCCTTGGTGGTGCCCTTGGTGCAAAGAACACTGAATGATTTGCGCGGCGTAGCTGCGCGTTTTTTTTGCTTTATTTTGGTGTTCGGGTGGATCCAGGGGGGGGTCATGCCCCCCCCCCCTGGATCCGCCACTGGAGCTGACCTCTGTTCATTAGCTCCACAGGTTGATCTGGTCATACAACAATATGCCGAAAGGGGACCTTGGGTGTTATTTTACTTTGTAAATATTTCCCGATGCTTCATGTTATACATTGGCTGATACTGATTGCTGATGCACGTTTTATCTGTTTTCAGGTATGGATGCGTCGACTTCTGGCGCCAGCGCGGCACCTTCTGGCACTGGCGATTCTCGCCTCTGAAACCTGACTGCCTCTCTGCAGCGGGTCAGGATTTTGAGGCTGCTTCGACGTCAGCAACGCCACAAGGAACAGCATCACCGAGCGAGACACTGGATCCGGCCAGTTCTGACATGCCGAGAAAAGCAGGGCGAATTTCACCTCCTTGTCGGCCAGCTCCGAAATGACCCGGCTGGATGATGCGAGTGCGATCTTATCCCAGGGCGTCGCTCGTGGGACCGGAGGTGGACAACAGGCGCGTATTGAACTATCGCCTCAGCCGAACGCGCCGCTGCGTCGATAACGCGTTCGGAATCATGTCTCAGCGCTGGCGCAAAAACCGAGGGACGGTGGGCTGCGCGCCGGAGAGGGTGGCGACGCTGGTGAAGGCGACCTGCGCCCTGCACATGTGGCAACGAAAGGTTGAGGCCGCTGGCGTCGGACGCGGCTCTGCACTTGTGCCGGATGAGCATGATGCCGAACCTGCCCAAGACATCACCAGGGCTGGCATCAACACGCACTCGCGTGAGGCCCTGGTATCCGCCAGGTCCTGACGGACTACGTGAATGGTGCCGGCACTGTGTAGTGGCAGCGCGCGCCGCGCGGCCACAGGCCTGAACTAACTCTGCATTGACGGAGCAGCTGAGGCAAAACAAAAACTGAGCTAGTGTTTGGTGGTAGCGTGTGGTAGTGTGTTGATAATTTATGATTGGGTGTTCATAGTGTGCTGATAGTGTATGTTAGTGCGATGACTGAGATAAGTACAGAGCCACAGTTAATTTCTGTTTGTGCTCTGCTCTGTGTACTATGCTGAAGTTCATTCGTGTCTGTATGATGCGTCAGTTCTAGCAAATCGGACGCTGTTGTATTGAAGTAACAAGTATGGTGATTATCACAGCAGCGGCCCTCACCAAAGTGCAGCTAGAATAATGGGTGCAGGTTGTTATCGCCAGCACGTCTGATCTGCAGACCCGTTGTGTGCTGGGCCCAGCCACGGCTTGTGTACTGCTAAACACCAATAGAGAACGCCATCTCATTATACACGTCTGCTCTGCCCACCAGCTGCTGCCCGGGAACGATTGCACTCGAAGTTTAGAAGTTCAAACAAATGTAATTGATATGTTCTGTATCAACTGTGCTTTGCATATCTGCAGCACTCAGTGCGGTGGGGGAGGGGGCGGAGGTGGGTAGAATTTATCGTAGCCATCGGTTTCCTAATCTGCTCCCCCGCACACATTGGACATAATTATGGATACCACGCACCGAATATCATACACGACAATTTTAGACTCAAGCATTGCCCTCATGAGCCTAGTAGTCTAACTCGAATGTCATCTCATGGGCAGACCCAGAACGGGTGTTTTTAGGTGTGTGTGTGTGGGGGGGGGGGGGGGGGGTCTCCCAGTCTCTCCCAGTCTTCTGAAATCTCATCGGATTTTACTTGCTTATACATTAATAACTGATTTTGTGTTTAACTTAGTAAAAGCTGCTTAGATTTTCTTATCAGAAAATGTGAAAATTTTGCGCCGATTTCCGGCGTTTTTTTTGGGTGGGGGGGGGGGGGGGCAATGACCCCTTCCCCCCACACACACACACCTCTGGATCCGCCCACGTGTCATCGAACTCCTAAATTGAAAACTGACCAATATTAGGCTTGGAAGCAGGCTCTGAAAGGCCCCATCTTCACATTCAGTCATGCTGATTTTTTTCCGAAATAAAACGACGATAACAGGTCGACAACTCCAAGATTGTAAAAAAATTGAACATCTCTACAACACTCGGCGACCTTTCCCTCAATGGCCGAAACCATGATGACGTCACGCAAAGCGACAGGTAGCATTTGGCCAACTATTAGGGCGATCGGCGAGATTCGGCCGGTTGCTGAGCAATTCCTGGAAACTCTCACCAACACTATGCAACAGAACCTGTTGTCGAGCAACCGGTTGCCGAAATGTGTGTCGAGATATTCCCCGTCTAACCTAAGCTTTACTCATTCGACTTTTATACGGTTGACTTTTATCTACTTGACTTTTTACCATTTGACTCTTGGCATGCTGATTTTATGCCATGTCAAGTGTCGACTTCATACTCATTTGACTTCTATACTTTTATACCATCGTTTTTTTTTTCTCTCGAATTTTTAGTATTTGACTGTTTAATTTTTGCCATGTTGACTTTTTACCTAGTCGACTTTTATTCGTTCGACTTTGATCTATTTGACTTTCACGTTTTTTGGTGAAAATTCACGTTTTACTAGTTTTATAGAAAACTACTTGGGCCAGATATTTCATTTTTTTGCTCCAAGTAGACTCAACGACGAGGGGTGATGCCAGGTTAACAAAAAATCATCCCTTTGGGCTGCCAGATGGCGTAGACATGGGGGCGGCCAAGTGACCCCGCCGGCCAAATCACCCCATTCTCCCCTACTCGTACCACGGTCTTACCTTGCTGAAACGAATGATTTCGACGTCGTAACCCGAGTTAATTGCCGGTGACCTGGTGACGTGTGGTGATGTTCACCAACGTGCCACACGGAACGCTGACCACCTTGTTACGCCGGCGATTCGATCGGAGTCGGGCAGGCGCCGGTTCAAACATTCAGTTGTCACCGCGTATAACGCTTTGCCTTCCCAGATCCGATGCCTCGGAACAAACCGGTTTAAGAAGGAACTGAGACAGCTGCGGCCAGAGTTAACCAGAGTTCTAACGCGGCGAAAAAAGTGGGAGCATGTAACGCCCCCCCCCCCCCCCCCCCCCCCCCCCCCATAGCAAGTGACGGGTTAAGGCCGTCACTAGCCAGAGCGCATGGCCGGCGCCACCGCGGGGGACGCGGGGGACGGATCCCCCGCTATTTTAAAATAACGGGGTACAGTACCCCGCTATCACGCTATCCTTTCCAAATCCTTTGACGTCATCGACCACTCAAAGCTTCTTTCCAAACTTCAATCCTATTGTATCGATCCGACCTATCTGTTTCTACCCAATCTGTTTGTACAACTGGTGGGCGGGAAACCGACTCCTTTCCAGTCCTCTCCCCAATCCTATGGGTGTTTTCCAAGGTTCCTTACTTGGCCCGCTCCTTTTCCAGATTTTCGCCAACGACCTCCCCTCTTTGCCCCTGAGGCGCACGTGGTGCAGTACGCTGACGATACCCAAATTTTACCCTCTGGCAAAAAAGACTCCCTCCCTCAGTTTATTGCTACCATGGAACAGGTTTTAGAAATCTTTGGATGCCTGGTTCCACTCCCACGGTTTGAAGGTCAAAACCGGCAAAACTGAACTTATCGTATTTGGCTTCCGTCAGAATTGTCGTGGCTTAGCAGGGCCTATTTTAACATGTTAACTGGGGGGGGGGGGGGGGGCAAATGCCCTCCCCCCAGTGAGCCGTTTTGCCCCCTAGTCAAGAAATGTTGCCCACCCTGATTTCAAATCCAATGCAAATGCCATGATATTCCTAAGTTGTAGTATTTCCCAGCCAAAATAAGTATCTTTAAGTTATTTCCGGAATATCTCGAATTTCAATATCCTTTGAACAATTGCTCATTAGCGGCAGAGTAGGGGAGATCGGGGATTGTTGGATCAGAAACGTCGCCACACAATTTTGAGTGGGTATCGTTAGCTGAAGAAGCGCTGACTCCAGCCGAAGGGACGTCATTCATTAGTTTAGTACCTAGGTACTAGACATGGTCAGCCTGCAGCCACTAACCGGGGAGCGCTGTCCTTAACCGGGAGGGGGGGGGGGGGGGGGTATAATTCGGGCGCCGCGTATCCAATGGGAAATGGCGTCTCCTGAATGGCGTTATTGTTATTCGGGCATGAGATGTCCAGCATATCCGTATCATCGGTACGCTGCTACGTATATTTACACAACGGCCCTGGTTATTCAGATTTTCACACGGTATTCACAAACTGGCCCTCGGTTTTCACGATTTTCACACGGTACTCACACACCGGCACTCGCTATTCACGGTTTGCACACGGTACTTACACACCGGCCCTCTGTTTTCACCTTGGCACTCGGTTTTCAAGGTCATTCTTACACCATGATGCCTCGTGATATTTGGCAGTCAAAACCCCTGGGAGAGATTCAGGGCCTATTGCCTTCCCATCAGGAAATTTGCAAAGCCCTACAACTGTCGGAAGACCCGGCACTCGGTAGTGACTGTACAGCCATGGCACTCGTTTTGCACGGCTCGCACGTATAGGTGTGTGTGTGTGTGTGTGTGTGTGTGTGTGTGTGTGTGTGTGTGTGTGTGTGTGTGTGTGTGTGTGTGTGTGTGTGTGTGTGTGTGTGTGTGTGTGTGTGTGTGTGTGTGTGTGTGTGTGTGTGTGTGTGTGTGTGTGTGTGTGTGTGTGTGTGTGTGTGTGTGTGTGTGTGTGTGTGTGTGTGTGTGTGTGTGTGTGTGTGTGTGTGTGTGTGTGTGTGTGTGTGTGTGTGTGTGTGTGTGTGTGTGTGTGTGTGTGTGTGTGTGTGTGTGTGTGTGTGTGTGTGTGTGTGTGTGTGTGTGTGTGTGTGTGTGTGTGTGTGTGTGTGTGTGTGTGTGTGTGTGTGTGTGTGTGTGTGTGTGTGTGTGTGTGTGTGTGTGTGTGTGTGTGTGTGTGTGTGTGTGTGTGTGTGTGTGTGTGTGTGTGTGTGTGTGTGTGTGTGTGTGTGTGTGTGTGTGTGTGTGTGTGTGTGTGTGTGTGTGTGTGTGTGTGTGTGTGTGTGTGTGTGTGTGTGTGTGTGTGTGTGTGTGTGTGTGTGTGTGTGTGTGTGTGTGTGTGTGTGTGTGTGTGTGTGTGTGTGTGTGTGTGTGTGTGTGTGTGTGTGTGTGTGTGTGTGTGTGTGTGTGTGTGTGTGTGTGTGTGTGTGT
>JAXIVJ010003553.1:65000-92707 GCA_036785665.1 Chirona hameri
TATGACCTGTTTTTCAAGGTCATGTCAGGCGCAACTGGCGTCCCGTAATATTTATTCTTGTAACTTGTGCAGTTTCAGAGTGTTTGTTGTTCAGGAGCATATGCACAAGTGTTTCCAGGTGACAGTTGTGGTTTCCATTGAGATTCTGACCTCGATTGACCTTTTCAGAGGCCAACCGAGGTCACTGACCTCCGATGACCTCTTACTGTTTTGGCTTCTGGCAGTTTCTAGGAGATTTTGTGACGCTGATTTCAAATATGGGATCCATTTTACATAATTGTATGTTCCACTGGGGTCATGCGCCCCACAGGTCAACCGAGGTCACTGACTTCAAATGACCTGACATGACCTTTTTGGAATTTGACAGTTTCTAGGACATTTTGTGACGCTGATTTCAAATTTGGCACCCATTTAGCATAATTACATGCTCATTCGCGATTCTAGCTCAATTAAATTTAATTTATACCCATTCACAATTTTGTTGACTTTTGGGTCATTGACATGACCTCAGAGGTCACTTAATAACCTAGGCCCTCAAAATCGGGTGTCAATAGGTTCCTCTCGTGACAAGCAACACGCTCGTTTTTTAATCGAAGCTCTAGCTCAATTAGGGGCGAAACGCTATGGGGGGTTGTACCCCTCCCCCCCCCCCCCTGCACGGTCACGCACTGATCGGACGCTGCACCGGCGAGGGTTGTCGCATCACTGCATCACGGCACAGAACACACCACATCACTCACGCTTTACCACGAGGATGTCACAGCCTATAAATGGTAAGCCTGCCATGATGATCGTTTGGTTTTGGAACCACCAAACGTTGATGCGGGAGACATACAGGTCACTACGAACAGGTCAGGTCACTACGAACAAGAACGACTTTGGCTCAAATTAAGCTTCATCCTTCGGCGACCGCACACTAAGCCATTCGGCTGCGATGAATCACGGAAAATCACGGCGAAGTCGTGGCGACTGCTATATCGCCCCGTCAGCCTACAGGCAGTCTCCTTGCTCGAAACTTTTTATGGTCATTTTTCCAGGAAGATATAAGTTAACAACCACGCAATTTGCCAATAATAAATTTCATAGCGGCAAGAACATGCTGTGTACAATTATTCGTTTCCCTATTCTTGCATGGATTCGTTACTATTGACCTGAAACTTGTCTCATGTCGCTGGCGTTCCGCGATTACGTCGCGGAAAAGCTGAGCATGCTCAGCTTTTCTCGCGGCGAAACGCTGGCGTCACGCGATTCCGCCGGCCGAATGAAGTGCGTTCGGAGACGCGATTGGCGTATTTCGGCCGTCACACAGGCGGAAAATCGCGGCGACGTCGGCCTAGTGAGCGGCCGCCTTTAGTGAAAATCCTAGACATGACGACGACATTTTAAGAGTTTCTCGGAAGTTGTGAACCGTGTGGTTGCGACCCTCAATTTTTGAAAATCGATTCATTTGATTTCAACATTAGGAGTTTTGTATAATTTGTATGTGGCTGTATATAACACTATGCTTTATATTATCATGAAAAATAATAATTTTTCCCCAAAAAACTAACAAACAATAACACAAAACTGGCAATTAAATCAGAAGCTCATCGATGCACATCGACGGCGACCTATTTAGCGTCGGCGATTTGTTTACAAAGTCATTGTCATGCTTCTCGGCGCACTTAACCATTTGTGGCGAGTTGTTCCTGATTATATGCTGAGAAGCGGGTATCGTCAAAGGCTATCATCCCATATTCCCGTTTAGTATACCCAAGTCCCGTAGCAAGGTTCGTTAATGACGTCACTGGTGCCATTCTTGTGTAGCATTGCAAAAATATATCTGAGTTTGAGTTGAAAGCTATTCAAAGACTTATTCAAATTATTTTTTTAAGTGTTAATTTTATTGTTAATCATTATTAAAGGTATTTTATTACTGCATTTCATAGTAGTTGACACTTCAGAAACTTATAACGTGACAATATTTTATCCAATATGCATTTCCCTCGCCTTTTGCTATTGTGGCGCAGTGCCGAGTGCTTTGCCAATACTTGCTTGCCTGGGGTTAAAATAATTACGCCCTTATGTCATTCGAGTTGGTATAGTTTGCATGTTGTTGTTATTCATGACTTATACTGATAGTCAGTCATGCATCACGGATGCTTCACGGATTGCTTCACGGATCAGTTTGATCGGAAACGTCACAGAGCCTCCAAAAATGCCACACTCGATGTAAACAATGGTAGGGAAGGACGCATTTGTCAATGACCTTCATGAAGTACACAAGGTACTTGTTTTTATTTTTTCGAAACTTACAACTTTGAATTTGGGAATAATTTTATTTAATTCTTAAATTTAAATAAAATAATTTTAAAACCATAACGGTAGCTTAAGCAATTGTTGCTAACAAAATCAAAAGGTCATTATTTCCCTTTAAGCAAATAGACATTTGTTTACATTTTGCATTATTATTTTTATAAAGCATCATGTGAAATAAATTGCGCCGCAGATGAGACAGTGATATTTGGGCCAAAGCTTGCAAATGCTTGTTTATGATTTAGTTTTGGATATGGTATAGCCCCTAGGATTTAGGGAAAAAAGTGGGTACGTTTTGAGGATTTTTCGTGTGAAAAAGGTGTGCGTGTACTGTGTGGTTTATGAACCAAAGTATGAGTAAGGTACCTTATCTAAGTACTTAGGTAGTATTGCACCAGAAACCCTTAACCCTACCAGTACCAAGGTAGCTAGTTAGGTTAGGGCTGATTGAACAGTGGCTTTGTGGCCACTGAAGTTGGACACAGATTCGCTTTCTTCACGCAGAGATGAATTACAGGCCACAGCTCAGGACACAGAGTTCATATAATTGGCCATTAAGTGACTGGTGTATCCACAGGGCACAGATGAATGCTGGGCAGCTGACTTATTTTTTTGGATAGTTTATGCTGTTCGACCAAAAAAGAATGATTATTTGCGCAATGAATGATTCAATCAGCCTATTTATCTGTATGAATGATTCAATCAGTGACTCACAACAGGTTTACGCATGAGGTGAATCGATTCATGAACGATTCATTTGAAATAAGCGAAATAAGAATGATTCAATCAAAACTAGTCGATTCACATTGAATCGTTGACAAGTCTGGGTGGAAGGCAAGATTATTTTACTAATAGGTGGAAGGGATCATCCTGGGGGGGGGGGGGGGACGAACCAACAATGGCCTGGAAACCCGCTCAAAAAGGCACCGAAACTCCGTCCAGGGCCGCTGAAACTCAGCACGTATCAGTAATTGCACATACCGCACCGGCGTCATGACGTCACTTGATGGCCAGGTAGCCTCCGTACCGGAGATCCCGGGAACAAAACAAATATTTGAGCGGCGTGTCTGTTCACGGTTGTTCCAAAGTGTTCCAAAGTGTTCCAAAAAGTTTAAAAGTGAATCACGTGCCTTTGTGAGCATGGAACCTTCGTCTCGCAGATCCCGGAGAAGTATTGATATTTGAGCGGCGTCTGTATTCCCACGCTGGATAAACGCAGCCAACAATCTGTGTGTAATTCACGTGCCTGTATACATAGGGAACCTCCATTCTGGAGAAATTCGTTAAATTACAAGTGCGTTAAATTGCTGTAGCTGTGTCGGAGATGGATTGGTTGGAGTTGGAGATGTGTTGAAGATGGATTTTTGCGATTTGACAGCGAAGCGAGCCCCGAAGGCGCAAGATGACGCACGTGCTAAATCGATTAGCGAGCGCCGAAGGTGCGAGACGTTAAATAAATAAAAAGTCAAACAAGTCCGAGTCCAGCAAGCCCCGCAAGTCCCGCAAGCCCGGCAAACCCAGCAAGTCCAGCAAGTCCCGCTAGCCCCGTAAAACCAGCAAGTCCAGAATGTCCAGCAAGTCCCGCAAGCCCAGCAAGCCCCGCAAGCCCAGCAAGCCCAGCAAGTCCAGCAAGTTCAGCAAGTCCAGCAAGTCCGACAAGTCCAACACGTCAAAACAGTCCGTTATACAAATCTCCATCCATCTATCGGGATTGCGAATCTATAGCATTGCGACACGGAGCGAGCACAAGGCGCTAGTCTATGATACTATTTGATAAGCGTCTGTCTGTCTATATGTCTGTCTACCAGTCTCTATCCGACACCGCTAGTTTATTCAGTTTAGAATTCCCAGTTAATTCACGTGCTGAATTGATGCGGATACCTCTATCCCGGAGATGCCAGCTAGCTATGCATAGGACATATGTGGGAGATGGGATAAGTCACCGACGCACCGGAGTTGGTGGGGTGGTGATCCCTTGACAGGTAATAGGTAATTATGTCCTATGCAGTTCCAGTTCCAGTCCAGTTAATTAATGTGCTGAATTGGTGCGAATACCTCCATCCCGGAGATGCCAGCTAATCGTCCAGCGGAGCAGACGGGTTAGCACTAGTAGAGCTCTATTGAAGGCTTGCTAGATGTTTATGACTTATAGAACGAAAACTTGAATTTAGAGGATTTCGACTGAATTGAAGTGTATTCTACTCGACAAGAGCTTTCAAATGAGCACAAGCGGAGGTCTGTACGACGACTTTGATGTTTTACCTTTTGGGTAGGGGTCAACAATTTACGGAGGCCCGGGTGGACCAAAACTCAAAGGATCGCAATGAAATTTGGCCTACTTGTTATTGGCCTAGAGAAGAACGCCATGTCAATTCGCAAGCTTGCACCGACGAAAAAGTGTTTTTTTTACACCCTAACCGCTTGTGTCGCTCATCACTGTACACACCGTGCCGCTCATTACTGCTCATCACTGTACACACCGTGCCGCTCATCACTGCTCATCACTGTACGCACCGTGACGCTCATCACTGCTCATCACTGTACGCACCGTGCCGCTCGTCACTGCTCATCACTGTACACACCGTGCCGCTCATCACTGCTCATCACTGTACACACCGTGCCGCCCATCACTGCTCATCACTGTACACACCGTGCCGCTCATCACTGCTCATCACTGTACACACCGTGCCGCTCATTACTGCTCATCACTGTACACACCGTGCCGCTCATCACTGCTCATCACTGTACACACCGTGCCGCCCATCACTGCTCATCACTGTACACACCGTGCCGCTCATCACTGCTCATCACTGTACACACCGTGCCGCTCATTACTGCTCATCACTGTACACACCGTGCCGCTCATCACTGTACACACCGTGCCGCTCATCACTGTACACACCTTGCCGCTCATCACTGCTCATCACTGTACACACCGTGCCGCGCATTACTGCTCATCACTGTACACAACGTGCCGCTCATTACTGCTCATCACTGTACACACCGTGCTGCTCATCACTGTACACACCGTGCCGCTCATCACTGTACACACCGTGCCGCTCATCACTGTACACACCGTGCCGCTCATCACTGCTCATCACTGTACACACCGTGCCGCTCATTACTGCTCATCACTGTACACACCGTGCAGCTCATCACTGCTCATCACTGTACACACCGTGCCGCTCATCACTGCTCATCACTGTACACACCGTGCCGCTCATCACGGCTCATCACTGTACACACCGTGCCGCTCATCACTGCTCATCACTGTACACACCGTGCCGCTCATCACTGCTCATCACTGTACACACCGTGCCGCTCATCACTGCTCATCACTGTACACACCGTGCCGCCCATCACTGCTCATCACTGTACACACCGTGCCGCTCATCACTGCTCATCACTGTACACACCGTGCCGCTCATTACTGCTCATCACTGTACACACCGTGCCGCTCATCACTGCTCATCACTGTACACACCGTGCCGCCCATCACTGCTCATCACTGTACACACCGTGCCGCTCATCACTGCTCATCACTGTACACACCGTGCCGCTCATTACTGCTCATCACTGTACACACCGTGCCGCTCATCACTGTACACACCGTGCCGCTCATCACTGTACACACCTTGCCGCTCATCACTGCTCATCACTGTACACACCGTGCCGCGCATTACTGCTCATCACTGTACACAACGTGCCGCTCATTACTGCTCATCACTGTACACACCGTGCTGCTCATCACTGTACACACCGTGCCGCTCATCACTGTACACACCGTGCCGCTCATCACTGTACACACCGTGCCGCTCATCACTGCTCATCACTGTACACACCGTGCCGCTCATTACTGCTCATCACTGTACACACCGTGCCGCTCATCACTGCTCATCACTGTACACACCGTGCCGCTCATCACTGCTCATCACTGTACACACCGTGCCGCTCATCACGGCTCATCACTGTACACACCGTGCCGCTCATCACTGCTCATCACTGTACACACCGTGCCGCTCATCACTGCTCATCACTGTACACACCGTGCCGCTCATCACTGCTCATCACTGTACACACCGTGCTGCTCATCACTGTACACACCTTGCTGCTCATCACTGTACACACCGTGCCGCTCATCACTGCTCATCACTGTACGCACCGTGACGCTCATCACTGCTCATCACTGTACACACCGTGCCGCTCATCACTGCTCATCACTGTACACACCGTGCCGCTCATCACTGCTCATCACTGTACACACCGTGCCGCTCATCACTACTCATCACTGTACACACCGTGCCGCTCATCACTGCTCATCACTGTACACACCGTGCCGCTCATCACTACTCATCACTGTACACACCGTGCCGCTCATCACTGCTCATCACTGTACACACCGTGCCGCTCATCACTGCTCATCACTGTACACACCGTGCCGCTCATCACTGTACGCACCGTGCCGCTCATCACTGTACACACCGTGCCGCTCATCACTGCTCATCACTGTACACACCGTGCCGCTGATCACTACTCATCACTGTACACACCGTGCCGCTCGTCACTGCTCATCACTGTACACACCGTGCCGCTCATCACTGTACACACCGTGCCGCTCATCACTGTACACACCGTGCCGCTCATCACTGTACACACCGTGCCGCTCATCACTGCTCATCACTGTACACACCGTGCCGCTCATCACTACTCATCACTGTACACACCGTGCCGCTCATCACTGCTCATCACTGTACACACCGTGCCGCTCATCACTGCTCATCACTGTACACACCGTGCCGCTCATCACTGCTCATCACTGTACACACCGTGCCGCTCATCACTGCTCATCACTGTACACACCGTGCCGCTCATCACTGCTCATCACTGTACACACCGTGCTGCTCATTACTGCTCATCACTGTACACACCGTGCCGCTCGTCACTGTACACACCGTGCTGCTCATCACTGTACACACCGTGCCGCTCATCACTGTACACACCGTGCTGCTCATCACTGTACACACCTTGCTGCTCATCACTGTACACACCTTGCTGCTCATCACTGTACACACCGTGCTGCTCATCACTGCTCATCACTGTACACACCGTGCCGCTCATCACTGCTCATCACTGTACACACCGTGCCGCTCATCACTGCTCATCACTGTACACACCGTGCCGCTCATCACTACTCATCACTGTACACACCGTGCCGCTCATCACTGCTCATCACTGTACACACCGTGCCGCTCATCACTGTACACACCGTGCCGCTCATCACTGTACACACCGTGCCGCTCATCACTGCTCATCACTGTACATACCGTGCCGCTCATCACTGTACACACCGTGCCGCTCATCACTGCTCATCACTGTACACACCGTGCTGCTCATCACTGCTCATCACTGTACACACCGTGCCGCTCATCACTGTACACACCGTGCCGCTCATCACTGCTCATCACTGTACACACCGTGCCGCTCATCACTGTACACACCGTGCCGCTCATCACTGTACACACCGTGCCGCTCATCACTGCTCATCACTGTACATACCGTGCCGCTCATCACTGTACACACCGTGCCGCTCATCACTGCTCATCACTGTACACACCGTGCCGCTCATCACTGCTCATCACTGTACACACCGTGCCGCTCATCACTGCTCATCACTGTACACACCGTGCCGCCCATCACTGCTCATCACTGTACACACCTTGCCGCTCATCACTGCTCATCACTGTACACACCGTGCCGCGCATTACTGCTCATCACTGTACACACCGTGCCGCTCATCACTGTACACACCGTGCCGCTCATCACTGCTCATCACTGTACACACCGTGCCGCTCATCACTGTACACACCGTGCCGCTCATCACTGCTCATCACTGTACACACCGTGCCGCTCATCACTGCTCATCACTGTACACACCGTGCCGCTCATCACTGCTCATCACTGTACGCACCGTGACGCTCATCACTGCTCATCACTGTACACACCGTGCCGCTCATCACTGCTCATCACTGTACACACCGTGCTGCTCATTACTGCTCATCACTGTACACACCGTGCCGCTCATCACTGCTCATCACTGTACACACCGTGCCGCTCATTACTGCTCATCACTGTACACACCGTGCTGCTCATCACTGTACACACCGTGCCGCTCATCACTGCTCATCACTGTACACACCGTGCCGCTCATCACTGCTCATCACTGTACACACCGTGCCGCTCATCACTGCTCATCACTGTACACACCGTGCCGCTCATCACTGCTCATCACTGTACACACCGTGCCGCTCGTCACTGCTCATCACTGTACACACCGTGCCGCTCATCACTGCTCATCACTGTACACACCGTGCCGCTCATCACTGCTCATCACTGTACACACCGTGCCGCTCATCACTGCTCATCACTGTACACACCGTGCCGCTCATCACTGCTCATCACTGTACACACCGTGCCGCTCATCACTGCTCATCACTGTACACACTGTGCCGCTCATTACTGCTCATCACTGTACACACCGTGCCGCTCATCACTGCTCATCACTGTACACACCGTGCCGCTCATCACTGCTCATCACTGCACAGTGCACATGCACACATCGTTGCATATCGCTGTTCATCACTGCTCCTACTGGTCTCCGATACAACAGGCACGCTTTATCTGGCAAGGGACCGTGCTTCGACCACGATCGGAACTTTCATATATCTCGACTCACTGGATAGTGGATACTACAGCAACTCCAAGCCCAATTTATGCGCCATTGAAATGTAATGCCAGTTTTTGCTTCGCATTGTCTTCACTATATGCGCATTGGAGCAGCAATACGTGGACTTCCCGCCGTTACGTTGTTCTTGCAAGTTTGAAGGTTACACCGTCAGAGTATGAATGAGATAATCACTTGGTGACGCGCCTACCGGTGGAGTGCGAAGCTGCTGTACCCCGCCACTATCAGCCTACACCATGCTCAGAACATCTGCAGGATGACATCAGTCACCGTGTATCGTTTGCAGCGCTGCCTACAGTGAGGATTAGAGGTGATGAGATGTGATGATAAAGAGATGTGAGGATACACCTCAGACCAGTGTCTCTGTGTGTTATCAGGCGTCCTGGCTCGGCAGGTAGGGAGGACCAGTGTCTCTGTGTGTTATCAGGCGTCATGGCTCGGCAGGCAGGGAGGACCAGTGTCTCTGTGTGTTATCAGGCGTCCTGGCTCGGTAGTGAGGACCAGTGTCTCTGTGTGTTATCAGGCGTCCTGGCTCGGTAGGGAGGACCAGTGTCTCTGTGTGTTATCAGGCGTCCTGGCTCGGTAGGGAGGACCAGTGTCTCTGTGTGTTATCAGGCGTCCTGGCTCGGCAGGTAGGGAGGACCTGTGTCTCTGTGTATTATCAGGCGTCATGGCTCGGCAGGTAGGGAGGACCAGTGTCTCTGTGTGTTATCAGGCGTCCTGGCTCGGTAGGGGAGGACCAGTGTCTCTGTGTATTATCAGGCGTCCTGGCTCGGTAGTGAGGACCAGTGTCTATATGTGTGTTATCAGGCGTCCTGGCTCGGTAGGGAATACCAGTGTCTCTGTGTGTTATCAGGCGTCCTGGCTCGGCAGGGAGGACCAGTGTCTCTGTGTATTATCAGGCGTCATGGCTCGGCAGGTAGGGAGGACCAGTGTCTCTGTGTGTTATCAGGCGTCCTGGCTCGGTAGGGAGGACCAGTGTCTCTGTGTGTTATCAGGCGTCCTGGCTTGGTAGGGAGGACCAGTGTCTCTGTGTGTTATCAGGCGTCCTGGCTCGGCAGGTAGGACCAGTGTCTATATGTGTGTTATCAGGCGTCCTGGATCGGTAGGGAGGACCAGTGTCTCTGTGTATTATCAGGCGTCATGGCTCGGCAGGTAGGGAGGACCAGTGTCTCTGTGTGTTATCAGGCGTCCTGGCTCGGTAGGGAGGACCAGTGTCTCTGTGTGTTATCAGGCGTCCTGGCTCGGTAGGGAGGACCAGTGTCTCTGTGTGTTATCAGGCGTCCTGGCTCGGCAGGTAGGACCAGTGTCTCTGTGTGTTATCAGGCGTCCTGGCTCGGTAGGGAGGACCAGTGTCTCTGTGTATTATCAGGCGTCCTGGCTCGGCAGGTAGGACCAGTGTCTCTGTGTGTTATCAGGCGTCCTGGCTCGGTAGGGAGGACCAGTGTCTCTGTGTATTATCAGGCGTCCTGGCTCGGTAAGGAGGACCAGTGTCTCTGTGTGTTATAAGGCGTCCTGGCTCGGTAGGGAGGACCAGTGTCTCTGTGTGTTATCAGGCGTCCTGGCTCGGCAGGTAGGGAGGACCAGTGTCTCTGTGTGTTATCAGGCGTCCTGGCTCGGTAGTGAGGACCAGTGTCTCTGTGTGTTATCAGGCGTCCTGGCTCGGCAGGTAGGGAGGACCAGTGTCTCTGTGTGTTATAAGGCGTCCTGGCTCGGTAGGGAGGACCAGTGTCTCTGTGTGTTATCAGGCGTCCTGGCTCGGCAGGTAGGGAGGACCAGTGTCTCTGTGTGTTATCAGGCGTCCTGGCTCGGTAGGGAGGACCAGTGTCTTTGTGTGTTATCAGGCGTCATGGCTCGGTAGGGAGGACCAGTGTCTCTGTGTGTTATCAGGCGTCCTGGATCGGTAGGGAGGACCAGTGTCTCTGTGTATTATCAGGCGTCATGGCTCGGCAGGTAGGGAGGACCAGTGTCTCTGTGTGTTATCAGGCGTCCTGGCTCGGTAGGGAGGACCAGTGTCTCTGTGTGTTATCAGGCGTCCTGGCTCGGTAGGGAGGACCAGTGTCTCTGTGTGTTATCAGGCGTCCTGGCTCGGTTAGGGAGGACCAGTGTCTCTGTGTATTATCAGGCGTCCTGGCTCGGTAAGGAGGACCAGTGTCTCTGTGTGTTATAAGGCGTCCTGGCTCGGTAGGGAGGACCAGTGTCTCTGTGTGTTATCAGGCGTCCTGGCTCGGCAGGTAGGGAGGACCAGTGTCTCTGTGTGTTATCAGGCGTCATGGCTCGGTAGGTAGGGAGGACCAGTGTCTCTGTGTGTTATCAGGCGTCATGGCTCGGCAGGGGAGGACCAGTGTCTCTGTGTGTTATCAGGCGTCCTGGCTCGGCAGGTAGGGAGGACCAGTGTCTCTGTGTGTTATCAGGCGTCCTGGCTCGGTAGTGAGGACCAGTGTCTCTGTGTGTTATAAGGCGTCCTGGCTCGGTAGGGAGGACCAGTGTCTCTGTGTGTTATCAGGCGTCCTGGCTCGGCAGGTAGGGAGGACCAGTGTCTCTGTGTGTTATCAGGCGGCCTGGCTCGGTAGTGAGGACCAGTGTCTCTGTGTGTTATCAGGCGTCATGGCTCGGTAGGGAAGACCAGTGTCTCTGTGTGTTATAAGGCGTCCTGGCTCGGTAGGGAGGACCAGTGTCTCTGTGTGTTATAAGGCGTCCTGGCTCGGTAGGGAGGACCAGTGTCTCTGTGTGTTATCAGGCGTCCTGGCTCGGCAGGTAGGGAGGACCAGTGTCTCTGTGTGTTATCAGGCGTCCTGGCTCGGTAGTGAGGACCAGTGTCTCTGTGTGTTATCAGGCGTCCTGGCTCGGCAGGTAGGGAGGACCAGTGTCTCTGTGTGTTATCAGGCGTCATGGCTCGGCAGGTAGGGAGGACCAGTGTCTCTGTGTGTTATCAGGCGTCCTGGCTCGGTAGTGAGGACCAGTATCTCTGTGTGTTATCAGGCGTCCTGGCTCGGCAGGTAGGGAGGACCAGTGTCTCTGTGTGTTATCAGGCGTCATGGCTCGGTAGGGAGGACCAGTGTCTCTGTGTGTTATCAGGCGTCCTGGCTCGGTAGGGAGGACCAGTGTCTCTGTGTATTATCAGGCGTCCTGGCTCGGCAGGTAGGACCAGTGTCTCTGTGTGTTATCAGGCGTCCTGGCTCGGTAGGGAGGACCAGTGTCTCTGTGTATTATCAGGCGTCCTGGCTCGGTAAGGAGGACCAGTGTCTCTGTGTGTTATAAGGCGTCCTGGCTCGGTAGGGAGGACCAGTGTCTCTGTGTGTTATCAGGCGTCCTGGCTCGGCAGGTAGGGAGGACCAGTGTCTCTGTGTGTTATCAGGCGTCCTGGCTCGGTAGTGAGGACCAGTGTCTCTGTGTGTTATCAGGCGTCCTGGCTCGGCAGGTAGGGAGGACCAGTGTCTCTGTGTGTTATAAGGCGTCCTGGCTCGGTAGGGAGGACCAGTGTCTCTGTGTGTTATCAGGCGTCCTGGCTCGGCAGGTAGGGAGGACCAGTGTCTCTGTGTGTTATCAGGCGTCCTGGCTCGGTAGGGAGGACCAGTGTCTTTGTGTGTTATCAGGCGTCATGGCTCGGTAGGGAGGACCAGTGTCTCTGTGTGTTATCAGGCGTCCTGGATCGGTAGGGAGGACCAGTGTCTCTGTGTATTATCAGGCGTCATGGCTCGGCAGGTAGGGAGGACCAGTGTCTCTGTGTGTTATCAGGCGTCCTGGCTCGGTAGGGAGGACCAGTGTCTCTGTGTGTTATCAGGCGTCCTGGCTCGGTAGGGAGGACCAGTGTCTCTGTGTGTTATCAGGCGTCCTGGCTCGGTAGGGAGGACCAGTGTCTCTGTGTATTATCAGGCGTCCTGGCTCGGTAAGGAGGACCAGTGTCTCTGTGTGTTATAAGGCGTCCTGGCTCGGTAGGGAGGACCAGTGTCTCTGTGTGTTATCAGGCGTCCTGGCTCGGCAGGTAGGGAGGACCAGTGTCTCTGTGTGTTATCAGGCGTCATGGCTCGGTAGGTAGGGAGGACCAGTGTCTCTGTGTGTTATCAGGCGTCATGGCTCGGCAGGGGAGGACCAGTGTCTCTGTGTGTTATCAGGCGTCCTGGCTCGGCAGGTAGGGAGGACCAGTGTCTCTGTGTGTTATCAGGCGTCCTGGCTCGGTAGTGAGGACCAGTGTCTCTGTGTGTTATAAGGCGTCCTGGCTCGGTAGGGAGGACCAGTGTCTCTGTGTGTTATCAGGCGTCCTGGCTCGGCAGGTAGGGAGGACCAGTGTCTCTGTGTGTTATCAGGCGGCCTGGCTCGGTAGTGAGGACCAGTGTCTCTGTGTGTTATCAGGCGTCATGGCTCGGTAGGGAGGACCAGTGTCTCTGTGTGTTATAAGGCGTCCTGGCTCGGTAGGGAGGACCAGTGTCTCTGTGTGTTATAAGGCGTCCTGGCTCGGTAGGGAGGACCAGTGTCTCTGTGTGTTATCAGGCGTCCTGGCTCGGCAGGTAGGGAGGACCAGTGTCTCTGTGTGTTATCAGGCGTCCTGGCTCGGTAGTGAGGACCAGTGTCTCTGTGTGTTATCAGGCGTCCTGGCTCGGCAGGTAGGGAGGACCAGTGTCTCTGTGTGTTATCAGGCGTCATGGCTCGGCAGGTAGGGAGGACCAGTGTCTCTGTGTGTTATCAGGCGTCCTGGCTCGGTAGTGAGGACCAGTATCTCTGTGTGTTATCAGGCGTCCTGGCTCGGCAGGTAGGGAGGACCAGTGTCTCTGTGTGTTATCAGGCGTCATGGCTCGGTAGGGAGGACCAGTGTCTCTGTGTGTTATCAGGCGTCCTGGCTCGGTAAGGAGGACCAGTGTCTCTGTGTGTTATCAGGCGTCCTGGCTCGGTAGGGAGGACCAGTGTCTCTGTGTGTTATCAGGCGTCCTGGCTCGGTAAGGAGGACCAGTGTCTCTGTGTGTTATCAGGCGTCCTGGCTCGGTAGTGAGGACCAGTGTCTCTGTGTGTTATCAGGCGTCCTGGCTCGGCAGGTAGGGAGGACCAGTGTCTCTGTGTGTTATCAGGCGTCCTGGCTCGGTAGGGAGGACCAGTGTCTCTGTGTATTATCAGGCGTCCTGGCTCGGTAGGGAGAACCAGTGTCTCTGTGTGTTATAAGGCGTCCTGGCTCGGTAGGGAGGACCAGTGTCTCTGTGTGTTATCAGGCGTCCTGGCTCGGTAGGGAGGACCAGTGTCTCTGTGTATTATCAGGCGTCATGGCTCGGCAGGTAGGGAGGACCAGTGTCTCTGTGTGTTATCAGGCGTCATGGCTCGGCAGGTAGGGAGGACCAGTGTCTCTGTGTGTTATCAGGCGTCATGGCTCGGCAGGTAGGGAGGACCAGTGTCTCTGTGTGTTATCAGGCGTCCTGGCTCGGTAGTGAGGACCAGTGTCTCTGTGTGTTATCAGGCGTCCTGGCTCGGCAGGTAGGGAGGACCAGTGTCTCTGTGTGTTATCAGGCGTCATGGCTCGGCAGGTAGGGAGGACCAGTGTCTCTGTGTGTTATCAGGCGTCCTGGCTCGGTAGGGAGGACCAGTGTCTCTGTGTGTTATCAGGCGTCCTGGCTCGGTAGGGAGGACCAGTGTCTCTGTGTGTTATCAGGCGTCCTGGCTCGGTAGGGAGGACCAGTGTCTCTGTGTATTATCAGGCGTCCTGGCTCGGGAAGGAGGACCAGTGTCTCTGTGTGTTATCAGGCGTCCTGGCTCGGCAGGTAGGGAGGACCAGTGTCTCTGTGTGTTATCAGGCGTCATGGCTCGGTAGGGCGGACCAGTGTCTCTGTGTGTTATCAGGCGTCCTGGCTCGGTAGGGAGGACCAGTGTTTCTGTGTGTTATCAGGCGTCCTGGCTCGGTAGGGAGGACCAGTGTCTCTTTGTATTATCAGGCGTCCTGGCTCGGTAGGGAGGACCAGTGTCTCTGTGTGTTATCAGGCGTCCTGGCTCGGTAGGGAGGACCAGTGTCTCTGTGTGTTATCAGGCGTCCTGGCTCGGTAGGGAGGACCAGTGTCTCTGTGTGTTATCAGGCGTCCTGGCTCGGTAGGGAGGACCAGTGTCTCTGTGTGTTATCAGGCGTCCTGGCTCGGTAGGGAGGACCAGTGTCTCTGTGTGTTATCAGGCGTCCTGGCTCGGTAGGGAGGACCAGTGTCTCTGTGTATTATCAGGCGTCCTGGCTCGGGAAGGAGGACCAGTGTCTCTGTGTGTTATCAGGCGTCCTGGCTCGGTAGGGAGGACCAGTGTCTCTGTGTTATCAGGCGTCCTGGCTCGGTAGGGAGGACCACTGTCTCTGTGTGTTATCAGGCGTCTTGGCTCGGTAGTGAGGACCAGTGTCTCTGTGTGTTATCAGGCGTCCTGGATCGGTAGGGAGGACCAGTGTCTCTGTGTTTTATCAGGCGTCCTGGCTCTGCAGGCAGGGAGGACCAGTGTCTCTGTGTGGTATCAGGCGGCCTGGCTCGGTAGGGAGGACCAGTGTCTCTGTGTGTTATCAGGCGTCCTGGCTCGGGCTCGGCGGGGAGGACCAGTGTCTCTGTGTGTTATCAGGCGTCCTGGCTCGGCAGGTAGGACCAGTGTCTATATGTGTGTTATCAGGCGTCCTGGCTCGGTAGGGAAGACCAGTGTCTCTGTGTGTTATCAGGCGTCCTGGCTCGGCAGGGAGGACCAGTGTCTCTGTGTGGTATCAGGCGGCCTGGCTCGGCGGGCAGGGAAGACCAGTGTCTCTGTGTGTTATCAGGCGTCCTGGCTCGGTAGTGAGGACCAGTGTCTCTGTGTGTTATCAGGCGTCCTGGCTCGGCAGGCAGGGAGGACCGGTGTCTCTGTGTGTTATCAGGCGTCCTGGCTCGGCAGGCAGGGAGGACCAGTGTCTCTGTGTGTTATCAGGCGTCCTGGCTCGGTAGGGGAGGACCAGTGTCTCTGTGTACTATCAGGCGTCCTGGCTCGGTAGGGAGGACCAGTGTCTCTGTGTGTTATCAGGCGTCCTGGCTCGGCAGGCAGGGAGGACCAGTGTCTCTGTGTGTTATCAGGCGTCCTGGCTTGGTAGGGAGGACCAGTGTCTATGTGGTTATCAGGCGTCCTGGCTCGGTAAGGAGGACCAGTGTCTCTGTGTGTTATCAGGCGTCCTGGCTCGGTAGGGAGGACCAGTGTCTCAGTGTGTTATCAGGCGTCCTGGCTCGGTAGGGAGGACCAGTGTCTCTGTGTGTTATCAGGCGTCCTGGCTCGGTAGGGAGGACCAGTGTCTCAGTGTGTTATCAGGCGTCCTGGCTCGGTAGGGAGGACCAGTGTCTCTGTGTATTATCAGGCGTCCTGGCTCGGTAGGGGAGGACCAGTGTCTATGTGGTTATCAGGCGGCCTGGCTCGGCAGGGAGGACCAGTGTCTCTGTGTGTTATCAGGCGTCCTGGCTCGGCAGGGGAGGACCAGTGTCTCTGTGTGTTATCAGGCGTTCTGGATCGGTAGGGAGGACCAGTGTCTCTGTGTATTATCAGGCGTCCTGGCTCGGTAGGGGAGGACCAGTGTCTATGTGGTTATCAGGCGGCCTGGCTCGGCAGGGAGGACCAGTGTCTCTGTGTGTTATCAGGCGTCCTGGCTCGGCAGGGGAGGACCAGTGTCTCTGTGTGTTATCAGGCGTCCTGGTTCGGCGGGCGGGGAGGACCAGTGTCTCTGTGTGTTATCAGGCGTCCTGGCTCGGCAGGGAGGACCAGTGTCTCTGTGTGTTATCAGGCGTCCTGGCTCGGCAGGGAGGACCAGTGTCTCTGTGTGTTATCAGGCGTCCTGGCTCGGCAGGGAGGACCAGTGTCTCTGTGTGTTATCAGGCGTCCTGGCTCGGCAGGGAGGACCAGTGTCTCAGTGTGTTATCAGGCGTCCTGGTTCGGCGGGCAATTTCGGGTACGCTGCGGTAGCGGTCTGCCCGGCCTTGATCCGTACCAGGCAGAGCATCAGAAGAGCAGGGGCATCGGACATCGACCACAGGGGAGGGTGTGACGTTTAACAGGCACTGTCGATCATACTACTGGAACGTCCTGTCTCAATACGCTGATGGGATGGCAGAACATGGACGGTCAAGGATAATTATCAGATAATTTCATCTGACAACACATCAATCTGATCGAACACAAGTATATACAACAATGTGAGTGAACACTTCAAACACACCACAAACTATATCATTCACCTCGGCGTTACGATGACAGAAATGTTTCCACTGCGGTCTAACCTTATGGATGACATTGCTGCTCCTCCATTTAGCCAGCCCTAAAGAACGAAATTATGTAGTGGAAGGACAAAGCACATGATAAGTGGAGGGACTATATGCTGGCTCCCTCTGACTCTTTAAATTGTGTCTTAAAGAAAGGGGTTTGGCTTACGAACCAAGGTTTTTTACATAATGACAGACATGACAATATGATTAATCGTTGTGTTCATTCTTTGATACTTGTTACAAAATGGCTGGTATAAGATCGCATACAATTCAGTATCGTTTGCTTGAGCCTATGTAGCAGTTACATTTGCGACCGTTGTCTCCGAGTGATATATTGTCTGCAAATGGCTCAGAGTTGGCCTTGCTCTAGGCCCCGATTAGACTCAATGGTCGTCACGAATGATTATAACTGACATAACTCTACACGATCGGTTTTATCTGTCTCCCAGACGTTACTAATTACAATCAAACACAGTGGATGTGTGTGACGATTGAAATTTGATCTGCTGTTTTTCTTGTAGATAAAGCAGTGTGTATGGTAAAGTTATGTTAATGTAGACTGATGACAGTATTTTAAACTGGCACATATACACCATGCTTAGAGTTAGAACATATTTATTTCCAGTCGTTTACCGATAAATAGGTCTAGAGCCGATGCTATTTTTAAAATTTACCCCCTCCTGAATTTTCTCAATAACTTAACAACTATGACAGATATCAAAGTGAGACTTACGGTACCTTATACTGCTTCAATTCGACGTCTTTTGCCAAAACTTTATTGAAATTCATGAAACAACTTGGGAGATAATGACGTTTTAGTGACGTCATGTCATGTCATTTTTAGTAAAAAAAAGTTAAATGTTTGAAAAATCGTAGAAAATAGCGTGTTGATGCAAATGAAAAATAAAAGCGTCAAAAAAGGAAATAACATTGTCTTTGAAATGCCTATCTCGGCTTTGCAAAATTTTGGGTTTTGGCCCCCAAAATAGGAAAAAATGGAAGAATTTCCACAATTTTTTTTAAAAAAGATTTTAAAAAACGGAAGATTTATTAGAGCACCAAGTATGAACGATGCTCAAACCAAATTTCAAAGCAATATCTTTATTTTTGACCGAATTATAGCTCTCTAAGTATAAGTAACTCATGACGTCATTTTTTAATTGCGTTTTTTTGGCGTTTACTGACCAGATACAGACAAATAAATGCCGCCACTGTATTTCGAAGACAAAACTAGTCTAGAAACATGCAATATGTATTTATATTAATCAATTTCAAATTTTGTCCTTATTGTGACCTGGCCTTGACCTGAGGGCCATTATATGAGGTCAAGCTGTGAAAATGGCTGCTTTTATCGAATTATACGTGTAAAATAGCCCATACAACATGTGTCGCATGGCTTTCGTAGACTTGTGAACTTTTGTGACCTGACCTTGGCCTTGACCTTTGCTTACAATTTCACTTTTACTTATGCGGGAGATATATTATACATTTGGGAGCACTTTGTGAGATAATAGTTGCAATATAAGGCTTTGGATGGAAAGTATAGCCCAAAAACCCAAATACTTAACTTTTGACACTTGACCTGACCGTGACCTGACATGTGACCTTATTTTAAGAATTTCGGATATGCGTTAGATTCTTCTCACTGAGAGCTTTCGATCGCCGCTTTGTGCGTCTCGCTACGGTTATTGGTTCGGAAGATAGGAGGGGGGGGGGGGTAAAATTTACCCCCCAGCACCGGGCGTTCGGATGGATACCCCAGCGCCGCGCGGGTTTTAAAGCACCAGCCTATCAAGCGACTTTTTACCTATTGCAACGAATAGACCATTTAGATGTGACCTGTTGTAAGATATTGTAATTACTGAATGTACTCTGTCCGGGCGTCTACTTGAGTTTTACACACAAAAACTTTTTAGGGGGAAAAAATTGGAGCCTAAAAAACGAGCATTTATTTAGGATGTTTGTATTATGCTAGTTTAATATTTATTGTGTGCAACAGTTAACCATCTCGATCATTTCAATTGCATGTATGTTATGTGACATAAAACAATAACTATTCTCTTGATTGTCCAATTAAGAGGTCCATACATTTTGCAAGTTCCCTTTGTTTCTCATATCCAATTGGAATGTTTGGGAATCCTAGGCTAGTTTTTCTCCTAAAAACTGTCTATTTATAGCAAGACATTTCATAGGATATTTTATGTCTTGCAATCAATTTTACAGCTGAACTTCTTAAGATAGCGCTTTTTCAAGGCTCATAATGTAAAAATAATAAATATAGCATCATACAAACATGACACTGAGTTACAGCTTGTCAAAATACTTGGTGTTCCGAAATTGTATGATTGGATTGTATCCGAAATATATTCAACTTTCTATTTTTATATTTTGACAAGCTGTAACTCAGTTTTGAACATAGGGTTATAATAATATAATATCTTGCTAATCGCTATGCTGTTGATACAAGTACTTCGTCATATAAACATCATACTGTTTAAATATTAACGAGAAAACAAATCAAAAGGGACAACAGTTTCGGGCGTAGTCCATTCTCATAGACCTGAGGACAACAGTTTCAGGCTACGCCCGAAACTGTTGTCTCTTTTTATTTGTTTTCTCGTTAATCTATTAAATAGTATGAGGCTATTTCTTTTTACATCTGAACTTTCATCGAACTTTCGAGAAGCATTTCCCCACAATTTTTGGATAAATTCCGAACACTTGGGTATGGCAGCTGAAGCAGTCGTAAAAAGGCGGGTGGTTTAGATTCAGTAATGATGACAGAATGACACTACTTTTGACTGTGCCAATACTGTTTATAAATAGTAAGTCGCATAATTCGTGTGTGCCTTTGTCGGTTTTCGTTTGGTACTTACGTTCGGTGGTTAATAAGCTGTGCAGGACCGACCGTCTGAACAGTGTTATTAAATGTGAATGACACTGATAACTCAATTGGTAAATTGGTCAACTGTTAATGTCAATGTCAAGAACAGATAGTTAATTATGTTTTCTCCCATTTCATGGTTCCACGGACAAGCGTTCGCTTATCCGTCGTCCAGGTGATCGTTCGCTTATAAGTGTGTACTATTTACCAAACTTAAAACCAAGGATAACGACGTTTGTCGACCAAAAATGATTGCAACGAATGTGGGACAGTGACGCCTGAACAAGGTCAAAACAGCTTCTACATAGTTTTGTGAAACGCCAGAACTTGTGTATGCATGTGCTTTACTCGCAGCAGTTTCATACCAGACATGTTAGGTACCTATATCTCATACGCATGATATGTAAAAAAAAATCGTCTCGAGGGGGAATTTACTGGGTGACAATCGTAAAGATGAAATTTGACTTCCTTGATGTGTATAATATTTGAAACTATACAAGTACATGTTTTTCGCTCTATAAAAAATGGATCATTGGATAAAATATCAAAGTGGCCCTACGGATATGCTTAATGGAGCTATTTAATGTCTGTTGTTGTCTGTTGTTGTAATGTCCGTTGAAGACCATTCAGTATCTCAAGAGCAAATGTCTTCCTTCATTTGTTTATTAATCCGAGCAATTCCTACCCTAATCTTTCGAAAGTCGTTCGAAATCGAAAGTCGTTTAAATTGCCGAGTTTAAAATTGCTCACATTGTTCGCCACCTCGACACAGGGTCGCACTAACAGCTCTTTTCATCTCACCTCACTGCCGACTAACGACCGTGACGTCCGTGAAAAGCCGTGCAGCGTCCGAATAAGCACGCCTGGTCCCATAACTTGCGGGAGAGCCGGTACCTCACCCGTCCACTGCACGCTAATTATACCATATGCTTCTCTCGGTCTGACGGGCGGACGGCCGCTGATCACTGATCCCATTGAGGTCGCCGGCCGTCTGTCGACCAGCCTACCTACCGTGCATGACCCCCTCCCTCCCCTCCTGAAACCTGTCCGCCGTGCAGTGACCCCCCCCCCCCACCGGACCGGCGATCAGTCGTGACCGGGTCAGCAGGCCGTGCCCTGTTTCCGAGGGGGTCCCCGCGGCAGAGAGACGGCCTGTTTTCACACCTGAGTGCACCGGGCGGTCGGCCGCCGCGCGCGCTTGGCACTTTCTCGGCGCGGCGTGGCCGACAGCAGTGGGTCGGAGCTGAGACGGACGGTGAAACCGTACCAGTCGATCGGAAATTCGGCACCGCGCCGTAGTGGACGTACACACACACACACACGTGCAGGACAGGCTGCCGGGTGCGAACTGGTCTGAGGAGCCGGCAGGCGGGCGGAGGTTGCCGGCTGGCGGTAAGAGGAGCAGGCGGGCGGGCGACTTGAGGAGCCGGCAGGAAGTGAAGAGGCTGCGGAGGCTGATACACCGCGCCGGGAGAGAATCTGCGGAGCAGTGACGGGGAGTTGCAGTTCGTAGAACGAGATGGCTGCGAAGTCCGCCACTGGATAGCACGGCTAGAACAGGTATGTGCGATTCATTCTGAACCCTGTGAGGTCATCCGCCCTAGATCAAGGTCAGCTGTGTGTGGAGGACGAGATTAAACTAATGCAGTGGGCAAATTTGACACATTTGTGTTCCATGACCAAAACAAAAATGGAACCTCGTCTCGGCTCCTGAAATATTTAGCAAATTTGTTTGGAGAGAGGCATCTATAAATCACAGTCAGACAAAACGTTGATGAGTTAGACGAACGTTAGTTAATGAGAACGTTGATGAGCTAACGTGACGTTAACTGACCTTATAGAGTATCGTGCAGATTGCTGTTGCCTAGCTCGCTGCTGCTGTTATGTTGTTGCTATAGTAGAGCTATTAGATTGTTGCGATAAGAAGGCTAACGAGCTCGTTTATCACGAGGAAAGAAGTGTGACCCGGCACTCGCCACTGTCTACCCCCTCCCCCAGCAGCCACTGTCTACCCCTCCCCCAGCAGCGGGCGGGCTAACTTGGTCATATCACAGTAACCGGGTGCAACGTCGAAGACTTCTGAGTCCATTGTTAATGTGCGACAAAGCTCAAATGTTACATCAATTCTGCATTATTGTCATTGTCTTCTTTTAAGCGCACTTTAGAATCACGGATTTTCCTATCTTGCATTCGCTTTCTGCTTTTTGACGCCTTCCCGCATCTCCTGGACGACCTTGTTAAGAGTGCGGACCTGAAGGTGGTAGAATTGACAGCTACGATCTTGATCCCCACAAAAGGCGAAGAATCAATTACGTACGATTAGGGACTTATAACAGCCCTCTTTTTATCTACCAATTTTACTGCCCTAGACCGATATCTCCGAGGTTAAATGCAATCAAAAAAGCTTCCGATCGGGCCTCAATTTGGGTGATGTGCGGACTACCAACGGGTCATGCAGAACCATTCTTACAGTTCTTTATTCAAAAACAGAATCAATAAAAACCATAGCCTCATACTATTTAATATATTAATGAGAAAACAAATAAAAAGAGCCAACAGTTTCGGATGCATAGTCCATCCTCAGGTTAGTTTGAGACCTGAGGATGGGCTACGCCCGAAACAGTTGTCTCTTTTGATTTGTTTTCTCTTTAATATATTACATAGTATGAGGCTATGGTTTTTATTGATTCTGTTTTACATTATCAGCCTAAAAAACACTATGTTACATAGTTCTTTATTCGCCCAATTTGAATGCATTTATAAGTGTGGTGAAGGGTAATTGCCCAAAATATGCAACGGAGGGCAATTGAATAACTGAATCAGTTGATATTTACCCAATGCGACGAAAGGAATGAAGATAATATATATGAATATGAATATATAATATATTTTAATTTTCTGAACTGCTCAATCTTGACTTTAACCTAGGTCACGATATGAAAGCATTGGGGGATGAATGGTTCAGTTATGTTCGCCGGTGGACGCAAACACCACGTGCATGGCGGAGGTATCTGCTTATGTTTTCCGCGTACTTGTTACCGAGCGGACGTGAAGCGTCTTCCGTCAACTAAGGCGGACAATCTGCAAGTGAGTGATCTGATCGGACAGTAGCCATGGTTTTCAGAGGCTTATTTCTTTGAAACTACCTACCCAATGGATGTGTCCGAAAATTGGCACACAAAACAATCATGTGTTAGGAATATCGTATTCAAGTTTTGGAAAGCTGCGTTATGGAGTTTTGGAGCAGCAGGCGCCGACGTACAGCCCTGTTTCCCTTTTGAAGCTCGTGACCATGGCAGCAGCGCGACACGCATTGCAACCAATGCTGTTGGAAAGCAAGGTGACGTGTCCCTTGAATTCAAAGCAAGACAATTGGGAAGGAGCACTTGAAAAACAACCGCCTACTTGGTTCCCGACCCAATAAGGGCGTCTTACCTATGATAGTAAATTGATTCGGATGCACGCTCGGCTTAACACTCCGTAACTCAAGTGAAACGCGTGTGCATATTTGCGGGCATCGCCGCTGTGTGTGTTCAGTGGATCGGAGAATTATCACGGTAACGAGCGCTGGTTGGTGGTTGGTGCCAGCCATCGCATTGTCATAGTGCATTCCGCTGAGCTTCACCACTGAAGTTAGAGAAAATAGAGCACAGCTGCCTCATTTATCGGGGACACGCTTATAAATTATTTAAACAAAATGAATGATCAAATGCAAATTATTTCGAGTACCAGCCATAACGTAACCCTATTCCTTGCGGGCGGCTAGCATTACGTTAACGTGCGGGGAGGGGGGGGGGGGGTCAGATTCTGCCCCCAGCTATCTCGAGAACAGCTCGGTTGATTTCGATGGGACAAAACTATTCGATTCATCATCAGAATATACTTCTTTTTGAACCCCTAAATTTATTTGTTGTTCAAAAATGGGGACCAGGGGGCAAAAAATACGATCATTTTTTTGTGTTTTTTGATTGGTCATTGTGGTGATATGGTTCGACCGATTGTCATGCAACAAACGTTTTTTGCTTGAAATGTACTGGTCTTCAACATATCAAAAGACAAGTACCA
The DNA here is from genome assembly GCA_036785665.1 of Chirona hameri. Classification (NCBI taxonomy): domain Eukaryota; kingdom Metazoa; phylum Arthropoda; class Thecostraca; order Balanomorpha; family Balanidae; genus Chirona; species Chirona hameri. The sequence continues at coordinate 89,206 of JAXIVJ010003553.1, forward strand.
AAATGAAAAATCATAGGAGTATTCAGGGGATGTAAAATGGGGTGATTTTCTGAGAAGAAATATGAGCTGTTCGTGATTGTTTGGGGCGGTATGAACGTCACATGTGAACATTATTTGCATCTAAATCTCTTTTTGTAATTTTTTAATTTGTTAAATGTAATATATTGCGCATAGGCGGATCCAGGTAAACAACGTGGGTGGCACCATGCGCGTAACGCTTATCATCTTACTAATTTGAAGTTGGACCTGATTTGAGGGAGGGTATCGCCTCCCATGTTTTGTACCTGAGTGCGCCTCTGACCAAAAATATGTACAATCCCGGTATTTATGATGCATATTGCAATTAAAATGTTTCTGACGCATTTATTGCAGCGCAAACTACGAGGAAGTATGCGCCGCACAACCGCATTCGTAACACCCTCCCCAAAACAGGAGCCTGGTACCGCCTCTGCTAAGCCGATTAAAGAACGGACATAACATGCGCAATTCAATTTTAGGAAAAGTCAGAAAATTTCAAGACGTTAGCTCCAGTAGTTCATCGAAAAACCACGGGGTGGGGGCAGAATCTGCCCTCCGCAGGGAATAGGGTTAATATGCTTATCCTGGAGCCAGGGCCATCATTCAGCATAATTTAGAATACATTGGGTGACAGAGTGGAAATAAATACCCATGATTAATTGTGCGAATAAGTGGCTTGGAAGATGTTAAAACGAAATTAGCCATGTGAGTAATTTGAAAATACATGATACATGGCTGATATCAATATGGAGCGTCAAGACCTTATCAAGTGCTCGAGGGATACTGGGTATATTTGTCCAAGGTCGTTTTATGAGTCGCGAACCCGGAAGCCAGCTCATTTAATCCACAGAGATGAACGAATATATTGCGTGGAAGCAACATTAAGCATGTATGTACATTGCGCATACAATGCACAATGCACGTGCTTCAACCATGCTATGCAGTATAAGCTACCCTCTGTCAGCAACCGGCTGGGATATGCCACTGCATTCGATAGCATACGTCATAGACCAGTGCCCTCCTCCCCCAGCTCGTGTCAGTGGCCTCGGTCCAGAAGCAATTACAGGGATCGGATCATCTGTGATAAAAACGGAATGCAACCAAGACGTATAGTACAGGGCAAAGAACCTAGCGAGAGTCCAATTTGCATGCTAATCTACCAGTAATGTGATCAATTCCCTCAGTAAAAGCACTATAAAGTTAGTTTTGCAAAACGTTTTCTATTTTTTCCCTTGTGTATACCGGGGAGATTGCATGGGCACTGCATTGGTTTTCAATGCAATTTTAGTGCATTCAGAAATAGTGTGACGTATTCTGATAATATTGAACGCTGCCTGTCGTTATAGTCTGGCATCGTTAAGTTATGCGAATAAAATAACACCCTATGACTACAGTGCAGATAAATGACAATAGCTTGATAGCGGCAACACAAATAGCGTGAAGAAATTGTAATATGTTCATTTCTCTTTAGGTGTCGATGATATCTTATTTAACATATACTCGTCTGTCCAACAAAACATTACGCCTAAATCTGACACTCTCAGCAAAAGCTTCCGTGCTGCCCAAGCAACAGGGGAAGATTAGTGGTAGACCTAAAAATTGTGAACTTATTCATCATTTTTTTTTTTTTACCAATGGTCAACGACTGTATTCAGTATTGTTCCTTCTCGTTTCAACCCCAACTCGTTCACAAAACACCCGATAAAAGGCGATTAAAAAGCTTTGATGGTGGATATCCACACACGAGTTATTCAGACGATTCAAGACAATGCTACGTTGCATTGCAACAGGTGCATCCGACATACATAAACTAAGAAGCAAGAAGTGACGCCACTTTCTTCCACCCAGCCAGCAAACCCACCCTCACACCGAGAGGGTGGGTTTCGGAGAGGGAGGGGCCCAACCCACCCTCATGAGACGTGCAACACATCAACGTGGCCAATTCGCCACTGCTTCCTCGCACCTGGAATCGATGTGGATGGACCGGACATGATCACATGACCATGTTTGAACTCTTGAAACAATGCATGTTCGAATGAACAAACTCTTCGCTCAAATGCGTGGCTCAAATATGCCCGTCTGTACACGCAGACGCTAACATCAGTGAACATTCTTCAGGGTGACGTCGAACACGAGGGCACTGTTCGGGGGGATGACAGGCGGGCTACCTCGTGCACCGTAGGCCATGTGCGGTGGGCAGGTGATCCTCCGCTTGCCGCCCACCTTCATACCCTCAACGCCGATGTCCCAGCCACTGATGACCTCCTTCGTTCCCAGTCGGAACTTGAAGCCGGGTCCGCCGGTGGTCTGGTCGAACTGCTTGTTGTTCTGCTTCAGCCTGCCGACGTAGTAGACGGATACCGGTCGGCCCTTCTTGGCCACGGCACCGTTCCCGGCGATGAGGTCTTCGACCATGACGCCACCACCAATCGTCTTCTTGGCGGACTTCGGTGTCTGAGCGGCCTTCTTCTCCTGCTTGATCTCCTGCTTGACCGGGGTTTTCTGCGCCTGTTCCGCAGCTGTGCCCTTCTTCTTCTTTGGCGTTTCGCCCGACTTCACTACCCCATTGACTTTACCCGTTTCTTGGGCCTGTTCTTTTTTGCCAGCAGGAGATTTATTTTTGCCAGCAGGAGATTTACCTTTCTTGAGGGGGATTGGAAGTTCCTCCACTTCTTCTTCGTCCTCGTCATCCTCTTCATCTTCGTCATCCTCATCATCGTCTTCGTCGTCATCATCATCTTCTCCTTCGTCGCTGAAGCCTTCCTCCACCTCTTCATCCTCCCCATCCTCATCTTCGTCATCCTCTTCCTCCTCACCTTCCTCTTCGTCGTCCTCATCGTCATCGTCATCAGAATCTTCCTCCTGTTGAATAACATTCTGCAGTTTGGTTTTCTTCAGAGGGCTTTCCTTCACCGGTGACCCCTTTCTTTTCGCCGCAATTTCGCCATCTCCTTTACCCGCCCCCTTCACCTTTTCCATCGCCTTCTTCGCAGAGGTAAGCTTTGTAGGAACCAGTTCAGGCACCTCTTCCTCGTCCGACGCATCACTCATTTCCATCAATCCATCCAGGTCGTCATCGTCGTCCATCTCATTGTAGAATCCGGTGAGGTGAACCGGCTGGGGCGACTGGCCATCGACGTACAATGCCAGCGAGTCCCCGCCCTGGAAGTTCAGATCCAGCGTTTGCTGCGTGTTCCGATTCTTGCTCAGGTGACACAGAATGAACTCCTGGCCATCAACGTTGATCATTACTTGCACGGTTGTTTTGTCATGACCACTGGAGATATCTAAAGCAGCCATAGAGACATGGAAGGACTTCTCCACGACTTGCTCATACCGCTTGCCTGGCTGGAGAATAAGGCCCCAGAAAGTGGCATTCTTGTCCTCCATGGTGGTGTATGCAGCTTCTTTGGCCAAAAGTTTCTTTTCAAAGTTCTTGGTCCAGAATCAAACTAAGGAAATCGCGTTGCAGCGTTCCAGCGCA
>JAXIVJ010003554.1:0-5000 GCA_036785665.1 Chirona hameri
GGCGGCTGGATCCGATGCTAGGCGAAGCGTGGCGCTGGGGCGGGGTGGGGCCGGGTGGGGCGGGTGGGGCGGGTGGGGCGTGGTGTGACAGGGTTTTGTGTGGCGGGGACTGGTGGTCGTTACCAGCCCGCCAGCAGTCGGCAGCGGGGACTGGAATGGGAGTTGATGACCTGATGACCCTTCACGTGAGCAGTGATGGGTGTGGCCGGCCGGTTCAGGGGTGCCAGGATACCTCTATGCCGAACTGCCGAGTCAGCTGTTGCTGAGCTGGGCCCTTTGTTTAAGCTCAGATTTCTTTGTGGGCATGCGAATATAAGCCTGGGCTGGTTGGTCACCATTTCTAGTGGTGCTGGAATGAGGGTCTCCGGGCTCTGACACTTCTACACATGCTGGGATGGCTTCGGTAACCCTTTTCTTGGTGTCTACCTAAGATGCTGTCTGTATTATTTCTATGGCTATCTGGAATCATCCTAATTGAAATTTTTAAGCAAAACAGGATCTACTAATCTGAGAGCAACATTTCGTTTGTTACTCGACATATTGCTCTAGTGAAGACTTGTTCTCAGAAGTACCTCTATTCGAATAATTGGTGTGCCTATTTTTACATTCCTTCTTAACATTAAGATATCTTTTAAGGTCGCTCTGAATTGATAGTGACAGACTTGACATGTGCTATCATTGGTTGTCGAGACGTTTAGAGGTTGATTGCGCTTTATTATGAGCGTGTCAACTAAAACGGAGTCCATGCATCATATGATCACTTAACCCCTTCATTAGTCCCACACTTATTTATAATAGTGACCCATTTCTTGTCGAAATTCAAAAGGAGGCCGTGCTACTTTTTTCGCCCATGGCGGGCGTCTTTGGAGGCGGGCCAGCGTGGCCGTTTGGCAGAGTTCGTGACGTGTCCGCGTGTGTCTGTGATGTGACCTCTGGTCACTGCCCCCGGTGGTCGGTCTCTGACACGATCAATCACTGCCTCTGGTCAATGTTCTAATCATTCACTCAACTGCCGGCGGCTGGCATGACATGCAATATTTTAGTGTTATGTAGAAATTATGCGATCGTTTTGCAAAGAAACAAATTATGTTAGTTTATTCTCAACATGTCTCCTATTGCTCAGCCTTTATCGCAGTGATTTTCAAATAGGGGTAATTACCCAACTTGGGGTAATAGAGCCTCCGGGCGGGGGTAAAAGATGATTGAGCAGCTAAGTGAGAAATTACCTGTAGCTGATTCGTTTAATGCTGGTGCACAATGCACATGCATCTGTTACCAGTTTCTGTTTCACCGCCACCATATTATCGCAAAGAACATCAACATCAATTAATGCTAAATGATGTTCAGCGTTGTGTGACAGCTTAGGTACGTGTTGTTATATGCTGGGAACAACTGCTTTGGCAAGATGTCTACTTATATTCCTGTCCCTAGATGGCACTAGTAGTAAGCGCCTAAAGGTATGCTGTACCGCATAGCTTGAAGCCGAGAACTGCGGTCTACGCAATGGGAGGGGGTAAGGAGTCATTCTGGTCATCAAAAGGCGGTAACCATACCCTTGACGCTGAGAACCACTGCTTTATTGTCTGCTTAGTGGTGTAAATTGCTATGCCAAACGCATGTGTTTTTTTATTCCCTCTTATTTGCCGTTTCAAATTAATTCAAACTATAGCATAAAGCTGCTCGCACAACACATTATTCGCATCGTTGATTGAAAACTCTACTATAAATGAGGTACACATAATTCATATCAAATTCGGCATTGTGTTTCTGCTGACCGGTCCGACCGACTGTCTGACCCGCTGTCCGTTGTTCCAGGTGATGTGCGCCGGCGTCTGCTACCGCTCCAAGCGCTCCATGTCTGTGAACAGCGCCACGTCTCTGGGCTCCATCTGCTCCGACCACTCCAGCTGCAGCAACAAGGGCGTGCGGGACACCTCACTCTTCCCGGGTAGGTGACACAGGGTCCCTGGGGGTCGTTATCGGACCCGGTCGCCTTCCAGAAACGATGGTGGTGCACCGGGAACATTTTTGTTTACATGCTGCCATTTGAAGAAGAGGATGCTTGGTGAAGTTTTGGGGAAACGTTGCGAAATATGTCGATCGGAAGTGTCTAACTTCTTGCACCGATCGCGGTTCTGTTCGGCTGGTGCCTGTGGTTGCAATATTCCAGCGCCGTCGAATAGTTCTCAGTTGGGCATTACGTGATATTTCCGTCAGCTGTTGCGGGTCACTGGGGTAGGGATGACGTCCGCCTTCTGGCACGGCCCACTGAGTCCCTGAAGGGCGGCAAATACTGTTCAAAATCGGGCGAGCCGCATTAAACCCATTTAGTTCCATGCAATGACCAGGTCCAGGATGACCAGGAGGAGATCTACTTATCAATCATGCGACTACTAGCGGTCTGTCGTTCCACTTCTCTCCTAATTAGAGGCGATGGCTTATTCCCACCGCGTTGAATGTTCCGCGTGCCGCTATCTGCTTCGGACTGTTGTTAGTGGCACGCTTCCAGGAAGTGATGGCACCTCTGACTTCAACAACTCACAACTCTTTTTTTACTATGTGACTGCACCTATTAGTGGGCATGATGTCTGTTGGCGTTTCTTTATCAATACACCATAAACTCACATCCATTCTAATAACATCCGGAGCAGTTGCCGACCCGAAACAGTATTCAGCACTTTGATCGTTTTTGATTCGTGATGTGTTTACATAACAACGCAATCTGAATTGAATGTGGAAAACTTAGCTTCTCTAACCGATTGATAGGAGACCAGTTGTAACATAACTCAATGCATTTAATTAAGCAGGGTAAAATAATACGCCACTTTTGGACCAGCCGAGATTTGTTGACAATGGCTGATCGCTCGTACCAACGTTGTTAGAGACGTTCACTACTAAGGCACATGCGGTCGAATAGTCGTTCAACTTGTCGTGTGTTGCAGGTTTTGAAGTTGCCGGCCAGATTGAGAGTTTCGGAGAGAACGTGGACCCCAAGTGTGGCCTGAAGGTGGGAGACAACGTCATCGTCTACCCTTACATTGGATGCCCGGAAGGGTAAGTACAAATGACCGTCATCCGGTGTTGTGAGATTATAATGTGTAGCAGCTAAGTGATATCTTACTATTCAATTGTGAGAATGTTCCGCAGTTCTACATAGTGGTCACACGGCAATATAAATCGAGGTCAGATGATCTATGGCGCCACCTGACCTCACCTGACCTCACCTGACCTCACCTGACCTCACCTGACCTCACCTGACCTCGTCTGACCTCGTCTGACCTCGTCTGACCTCGTCTGACCTCGTCTGACCTCGTCTGACCTCGTCTGACCTCGTCTGACCTCGTCTGACCTCGTCTGACCTCGTCTGACCTCGTCTGACCTCGTCTGACCTCGTCTGACCTCGTCTGACCTCGTCTGACCTCGTCTGACCTCGTCTGACCTCGTCTGACCTCGTCTGACCTCGTCTGACCTCGTCTGACCTCGTCTGACCTCGTCTGACCTCATCTGACCTCGTCTGACATCTGTTCCCCGGCAGGTATGCGGAGTACGTCTCCGTGGAGGAGGTTCAGTACCTGGTCAGGGTTCCGGAGGAGGTGCCGATGCCGGTGGCGTCCATGTTGCCCAGCGGCGGTCTCTGGGCCATGAACACGGTGTTCACAGCGCGACAGTACGTCGAGAAGCTGCTGAAGGAGCGCGGAGACACCGGTAAGTCAGCTGCGGTACCGCCGGAACGGTCAGAGGGGATGGCAGCCGTGGGACCCCGGGACGGTCAGAGGGGATGGGAGCTGCGGTACCGCCGGAACGGTCAGAGGGGATGGGAGCCGCGGGACCCCGGGACGGTAAGAGGGGATGGGAGCTGCGGTACCGCCGGAACGGTCAGAGGGGATGGGAGCCGCGGGACCCCGGGACGGTCAGAGGGGATGGGAGCCGTGGGACCCCGGGACGGTCAGAGGGGATGGGAGCCGTGGTACCCCGGGACGGTCAGAGGGGATGGGAGCCGCGGGACCCCGGGACGGTCAGAGGGGATGGGAGCCGCGGGACCCCGGGACGGTCAGAGGGGATGGGAGCCGTGGGACCCCGGGACGGTCAGAGGGGATGGGAGCCGTGGGACCCCGGGACGGTCAGAGGGGATGGGAGCCGTGGGACCCCGGGACGGTCAGAGGGGATGGGAGCCGTGGGACCCCGGGACGGTCAGAGGGGATGGGAGCCGCGGGACCCCGGGACGGTCAGAGGGGATGGGAGCTGCGGGACCCCGGGACGGTCAGAGGGGATGGGAGCCGTGGGACCCCGGGACGGTCAGAGGGGATGGGAGCCGTGGGACCCCGGGACGGTCAGAGGGGATGGGAGCTGCGGGACCCCGGGACGGTCAGAGGGGATGGGAGCCGCGGGACCCCGGGACGGTCAGAGGGGATGGGAATACGGGGACAGGCCAATGGAAGGGCGATAAGTATACTGGCTGAGCGATGCTAAAGTCAATTCTGCTTGTGAGAGGTATTGTAGCGCTTCACGGGCTAATTTGGTATTGTCAATAACCTGAACTAAAAGCCGTAAAGTGTCTCGAAAATATAGCGTCTCATGGAATGTCGAGAGATGATGCAGCATGCAGTGATTTCTCAGGTGACATTTGGTAGATGTATTTTGGTCACGATCCTGCAGTACATGTCACCATCCCGGGTCCATATCTGTGATGACATGGAGATAGGGGGCCTGATGAGGGGTTCTCGGGACGGGGGGGGGGGGGGGCTGAGAGGGCCTCGGGGCGGGGGAGGGGACAGGGGGTGGGTTGCCAGACATGGGCCGACGCTACCGAACGGCGTAGGTGCCAGGGAGGTCATGGCTGCGCGCAAATAGCCTGACGCATTGCCCTACTAGCGTCGCCGCCACGGCTCCGGCGCAGCTCTCATTCAGCCCGGCACTAAATTGAACACGTCGTACGACAGGAGGCTAAACAAACCAAAAGAAGACAAACAAAGAGACAACAAAATATCTTGTCAAAGAGA
>JAXIVJ010003554.1:10000-92700 GCA_036785665.1 Chirona hameri
CCCCGGTTGTCGCTGATATTGTCCCCGGTTGTCGCTGATATTGTCCCCGGTTGTCGCTGATATTGTCCCCGGTTGTCGCTGATATTGTCCCCGGTTGTCGCTGATATTGTCCCCGGTTGTCGCTGATATTGTCCCCGGTTGTCGCTGATATTGTCCCCGGTTGTCGCTGATATTGTCCCCGGTTGTCGCTGATATTGTCCCCGGTTGTCGCTGATATTGTCCCCGGTTGTCGCTGATATTGTCCCCGGTTGTCGCTGATATTGTCCCCGGTTGTCGCAGCGTGTGTGTGTGTGTGGGGGGGTGGGGGGTGTGTGTGTGTGGCCGTCGCTGATATTGTCCCCGGTTGACGCTGATATTGTCCCCGGTTGTCGCTGATATTGTCCCCGGTTGTCGCTGATATTGTCCCCGGTTGTCGCTGATATTGTCCCCGGTTGTCGCTGATATTGTCCCCGGTTGTCGCTGATATTGTCCCCGGTTGTCGCTGATATTGTCCCCGGTTGTCGCTGATATTGTCCCCGGTTGTCGCTGATATTGTCCCCGGTTGTCGCTGATATTGTCCCCGGTTGTCGCTGATATTGTCCCCGGTTGTCGCTGATATTGTCCCCGGTTGTCGCTGATATTGTCCCCGGTTGTCGCTGATATTGTCCCCGGTTGTCGCTGATATTGTCCCCGGTTGTCGCAGCGTGTGTGTGTGTGTGGCCGTCGCTGATATTGTCCCCGGTTGTCGCTGATATTGTCCCCGGTTGTCGCTGATATTGTCCCCGGTTGTCGCTGATATTGTCCCCGGTTGTCGCTGATATTGTCCCCGGTTGTCGCTGATATTGTCCCCGGTTGTCGCTGATATTGTCCCCGGTTGTCGCTGATATTGTCCCCGGTTGTCGCTGATATTGTCCCCGGTTGTCGCTGATATTGTCCCCGGTTGTCGCTGATATTGTCCCCGGTTGTCGCTGATATTGTCCCCGGTTGTCGCTGATATTGTCCCCGGTTGTCGCTGATATTGTCCCCGGTTGTCGCTGATATTGTCCCCGGTTGTCGCTGATATTGTCCCCGGTTGTCGCTGATATTGTCCCCGGTTGTCGCTGATATTGTCCCCGGTTGTCGCTGATATTGTCCCCGGTTGTCGCTGACATTGTCCCCGGTTGTCGCAGCGTCACCGACATGTCGGAGGAGCCCGGAATTCACGGCCGGTACGGCTGCCCTCCGGCTGGTTCCCGAGTTACCACTAACATTACCGGTTACCAGTGTCCTGTGTCCAAAGCTCCGGCAGAGTTGAGCGACCTGACTAACATTAGAAACCCTGACCTGTAGCTGGTGGAAGTTATTAACCGCCTGTGGCATTATAGCGGGGCAAAGGTCCTGGTCAATGGTCACTAGTCCGTGTCAGGTTTTGCACAAGTTTGTTTGGAATGTATGACTACTGTGGACGGGGATGTTTGTGGTGATTTAGTATTTGCCCAAAGCAGGAAGGGTAGGATATTTTCATTTTGTATGCTGTTTAAAGGGATTATACGTTTTTTTCCCCAGAATAATTGAGTTACATAGTAAAACCTACTTATAAAGGTAGTAGAAGTCCCATGGTAGCCACATTTTTCTGGAAATGACCTCTTCTGCACGTAAGGACATTCCAAAGTGCGCGGTGATGCCACCGCGTATTTTCTGCAGGACCGGCTGAGGCAGAGCCAGTCATCTCTTTTATGCTAATAAAAACACCTCACGTATGACATATTTCCGGTAAAATAAGCAATATTTGAAAGAAAATAAACTTGTTTTGTTCCAACGACAGCAGCAGTTACCTAGTTTTCCCATAAAATTCTATATTTTTCATGAATTTTCATGCCAAAAATGAATACGCCACCACCAAATTCTCAGCGCTAAAGGCCAGAGAAAAGAAAACCACAAAAACACAAAACCTCAACGAACAGTGTGTAGTAAAACAAAGTCCCGTCAGTTTTGAATTGCATAATAATTTTGTGATCCAGTGTAGGACTTGCAGATAATTCAAAACTCTAAAATTGATCTTAAGATAAAAGTGGTGGACAGTAGTGCCGATCAAGTACTCGTTATCTGATACTAGTCTTGAAAAACGCCCAAGTTTTAACGCTGATAATTTCTGAAATAATGGACTAAATGAGCATTGAGGTCCCTGTTATATGTCTTAAACGTGTTTAAAGCTCATACAACTGCAAAAGAGTGCATTTACTTTCAAGACGGAAACCCGTATAATCCCTTTAAAGGAGTTCACCCAGCTCAACATAAGATTTTCTGGCTGAATATATCGTGTTTGAACGAGACAGAAGCTACTGTGGTTTGATGCATTTGAGTAATTTTGCAGAAGGCAATGAGATATAGTTTGATGCCCGCTGCCGTTCGGACCTATGACTTCCCCTCAGAAGTTGTTATGATAGCATCGGAAGGCTTATTGTTCTGACAAATCATCCTTGTGTTGCTACCTCACTCCCTTTTGGCCAATCGAATGGCTTATGAGTGTCTTTATACTCTTTTAATGTAATACATTGGGTTAAATACTACTGGGATTTCTTTCAACTGACTGGGGAATTAATTTAGCTTCGTGTGTCTTTTAGTACCAACCCCCTTTCCCCGATTCCACCGTGTGATGTGGTTGCTGATTGCGGTCAATAGCACAATGTGCCTGTGCCGAGGCCATTGTGCGGAGACGCCTCCATGTAGTATGTGTGTTTTCGTAGTAGTCCGTTCACAGTCGGTTGGTTATAGGCTGTTGGTGCTTGCTTTGACCTGGTGGTGTGCTTCCCCGGTTTTACTACTAACAACGCGTGAATCTTATAATATCGTCTAGGCTGGTGCGAACAGAAAACATGGGCCTGGGCTATTTATCGATATGCAGCCTCGATATCCTCGCTAAACTGGGTAACTGCGCACCGTGTATTTCCAATCGATAGTAGGGCATTATAATCTATTACAAAGTACAATTATGCAGACAACCGCGCCCTTTCAGGTGGTAATGGATTTGGCTTCAATCTCCCCTTCGTCTATCCGTCAAGCTTTACCCAGTGTACCTCGTTTCTCTGTTGACTCTCCGCTGATTGGCCTGTATTTGTTTGTGTCCACACAGAGTGAACATCGTTCAGTGGAGTGAGGACTGCTACGAGACTCAACTGATTGAGCGCACAATCAACTCCTGCGAAGGAAACGTGGACATCGTCATCGACTTCGCCGCCAACCCGCGATCCATAAACCGCTCCCTGAAATGTCTGTCAAAGGTGAGACGTTGCCCGAGACTCAGCCGCCCGGCATTGCCAACCGAGCTGATGGCGTGTAATCGGTGAACCTTGGGCGTGCGCTGGCCCTCTGTGACTGTCGGCTTCCTTCTGTGGCTGGCAGCGATGTGTGTCTGTGTCAGCTGCCATGTGACCGGTGTGTCTGTCTGTGTGTCTGCCATGTGACCGGTGTGTCTGTCTGTGTCAGCTGCCATGTGACCGGTGTGTCTGGCTGTGTCAGCTGCCATGTGACCGGTGTGTCTGTGCCTGTCTGCCATGTGACCGGTGTGTCTGTCTGTGTCTGGCTGTCGTGTGACCGGTGTGTCTGGCTGTGTCTGGCTGTCGTGTGACCGGTGTGTCTGTCTGTGTCTGGCTGTCGTGTGACCGGTATGTCTGGCTGTGTAAGCTGCCATGTGACCGGTGTGTCTGGCTGTGTGTCTGCCATATGACCGGTGTGTCTGTCTGTGTCTGTCTGCCATGTGACCGGTGTGTCTGTCTGTGTCTGGCTGTCGTGTGACCGGTGTGTCTGGCTGTGTCTGGCTGTCGTGTGACCGGTGTGTCTGTCTGTGTCTGGCTGTCGTGTGACCGGTGTGTCTGGCTGTGTCTGGCTGTCGTGTGACCGGTGTGTCTGTCTGTGTCTGGCTGTCGTGTGACCGGTGTGTCTGGCTGTGTCTGGCTGTCGTGTGACCGGTGTGTCTGTCTGTGTCAGCTGCCATGTGACCGGTGTGTCTGGCTGTGTCAGCTGCCATGTGACCGGTGTGTCTGTGCCTGTCTGCCATGTGACCGGTGTGTCTGTCTGTGTCTGGCTGTCGTGTGACCGGTGTGTCTGGCTGTGTCTGGCTGTCGTGTGACCGGTGTGTCTGTCTGTGCCTGTCTGCCATGTGACCGGTATGTCTGGCTGTGTCAGCTGCCATGTGACCGGTGTGTCTGGCTGTGTGTCTGCCATATGACCGGTGTGTCTGTCTGTGTCTGTCTGCCATGTGACCGGTGTGTCTGTCTGTGTCTGGATGTCGTGTGACCGGTGTGTCTGGCTGTGTCTGGCTGTCGTGTGACCGGTGTGTCTGTCTGTGTCTGGCTGTCGTGTGACCGGTATGTCTGTGCCTGTCTGCCATGTGACCGGTATGTCTGGCTGTGTCAGCTGCCATGTGACCGGTGTGTCTGGCTGTGTGTCTGCCATATGACCGGTGTGTCTGTCTGTGTCTGGCTGTCGTGTGACCGGTGTGTCTGGCTGTGTCTGGCTGTCGTGTGACCGGTGTGTCTGTCTGTGTCTGGCTGTCGTGTGACCGGTATGTCTGTGCCTGTCTGCCATGTGACCGGTATGTCTGGCTGTGTCAGCTGCCATGTGACCGGTGTGTCTGGCTGTGTGTCTGCCATATGACCGGTGTGTCTGGCTGTGTCAGCTGCCATGTGACTGGTGTGTCTGTCTGTGTCTGGCTGTCGTGTGACCGGTGTGTCTGGCTGTGTCAGCTGCCATGTGACCGGTGTCTCTGTCTGTGTCAGCTGCCATGTGACCGGTGTCTCATGGCAGTCTGGTCTCATGTGACCGGTGTCTCATGGCAGTCTGGTCTCATGTGACCGGTGTCTCATGGCAGTCTGTCTGGCTGTCGTGTGACCGGTGTCTGTCTGTGTCTGGCTGTCGTGTGACCGGTGTGTCTGTCTGTGTCTGGCTGTCGTGTGACCGGTGTCTGGCTGTGTGTTTGCCATATGACCGGTGTGTCTGTCTGTGTCTGGCTGCCATATGACCGGTGTGTCTGTCTGTGTCTTCATGTGACCGGTGTGTCTGGCTGTGTCTGGCTGACATGTGACTGGTGTGTCTGGCTGTGTGTCTGCCATATGACCGGTGTGTCTGTCTGTGTCTGGCTGTCGTGTGACTGGTGTGTCTGGCTGTGTGTCTGCCATATGACCGGTGTGTCTGTTTGTGTCTGGCTGTCGTGTGACCGGTGTGTCTGGCTGTGTGTTTGCCATTTGACCGGTGTGTCTGGCTGTGTGTTTGCCATGTGCCCGGTGTGTCTGTCTGTGTCTGGCTGCCATGTGACTGGTGTGTCTGGCTGTGTCTGGCTGCCATGTGACTGGTATGTCTGGCTGTGTCTGGTTGTCATGTGACCGGTGTGTCTGTCCGTCTGTCTGTCCTGTGACCGGTGTGTCTGTCTGTGTCTGGCTGTGTGTTTGCCATATGACCGGTGTGTCTGGCTGTGTGTTTGCCATGTGACCGGTGTGTCTGTCTGTGCCTGTCTGCCATATGACCGGTGTGTCTGACTGTGTGTTTGCCATGTGCCCGGTGTGTCTGTCTGTGTCTGGCTGCCATGTGACCGGTGTGTCTGTCTGTGTCTGGCTGTCGTGTGACCGGTGTGTCTGGCTGTGTCTGGCTGACATGTGACTGGTGTGTCTGGCTGTGTGTTTGCCATGTGACCGGTGTGTCTGTCTGTGTCAGCTGCCATGTGACCGGTGTGTCTGTCTGTGTCTGGCTGTCGTGTGACCGGTGTGTCTGGCTGTGTGTTTGCCATGTGACCGGTGTGTCTGTCTGTGTCTGTCTGCCATATGACCGGTGTGTCTGTCTGTGTCTGGCTGACGTGTGACCGGTGTGTCTGTCTGTGTCTGGCTGTCGTGTGACCGGTGTGTCTGGCTGTGTCTGGCTGTCGTGTGACCGGTGTGTCTGGCTGTGTCTGTCTGCCATGTGACCGGTGTGTCTGTCTGTGTCTGGCTGTCGTGTGACCGGTGTGTCTGTCTGTGTCTGTCTGCCATATGACCGGTGTGTCTGGCTGTGTGTTTGCCATATGACCGGTGTGTCTGTCTGTGTCTGGCTGCCATATGACCGGTGTGTCTGTCTGTGTCTGGCTGTCGTGTGACCGGTGTGTCTGGCTGTGTCTGGCTGTCGTGTGACCGGTGTGTCTGGCTGTGTCTGGCTGACATGTGACTGGTGTGTCTGGCTGTGTGTCTGCCATATGACCGGTGTGTCTGTCTGTGTCTGGCTGTCGTGTGACTGGTGTGTCTGGCTGTGTGTCTGCCATATGACCGGTGTGTCTGTTTGTGTCTGGCTGTCGTGTGACCGGTGTGTCTGGCTGTGTCTGGCTGACATGTGACTGGTGTGTCTGGCTGTGTGTTTGCCATGTGACCGGTGTGTCTGTCTGTGTCAGCTGCCATGTGACCGGTGTGTCTGTCTGTGTCTGGCTGTCGTGTGACCGGTGTGTCTGGCTGTGTGTTTGCCATGTGACCGGTGTGTCTGTCTGTGTCAGCTGCCATGTGACCGGTGTGTCTGTCTGTGTCTGGCTGTCGTGTGACCGGTGTCTGTCTGTGTGTTTGCCATGTGACCGGTGTGTCTGACTGTGTGTTTGCCATGTGCCCGGTGTGTCTGTCTGTGTCTGGCTGCCATGTGACTGGTGTGTCTGGCTGTGTCTGGCTGCCATGTGACTGGTGTGTATGGCTGTGTCTGGTTGCCATGTGACCGGTGTGTCTGTCTGTCTGTCTGTCCTGTGACCGGTGTGTCTGTCTGTGTCTGGCTGTGTGTTTGCCATATGACCGGTGTGTCTGGCTGTGTGTTTGCCATGTGACCGGTGTGTCTGTCTGTGCCTGTCTGCCATATGACCGGTGTGTCTGGCTGTGTGTTTGCCATGTGCCCGGTGTGTCTGTCTGTGTCTGGCTGTCGTGTGACCGGTGTGTCTGTCTGTGTCTGGCTGTCGTGTGACCGGTGTGTCTGTCTGTGTCTGGCTGTCGTGTGACCGGTGTGTCTGGCTGTGTGTTTGCCATGTGACCGGTGTGTCTGTCTGTGTCTGTCTTCCATATGACCGGTGTGTCTGTCTGTGTCTGGCTGTCGTGTGACCGGTGTGTCTGGCTGTGTGTTTGCCATGTGACCGGTGTGTCTGTCTGTGTCTGGCTGACATGTGACCGGTGTGTCTGGCTGTGTGTTTGCCATGTGACCGGTGTGTCTGTCTGTGCCTGTCTGCCATATGACCGGTGTGTCTGTCTGTGTCTGGCTGTCGTGTGACCGGTGTGTCTGTCTGTGTCTGGCTGACATGTGACCGGTGTGTCTGTCTGTGTCTGGCTGTCGTGTGACCGGTGTGTCTGTCTGTGTCTGGCTGTCGTGTGACCGGTGTGTCTGGCTGTGTGTTTGCCATGTGACCGGTGTGTCTGTCTGTGTCAGCTGCCATGTGACCGGTGTGTCTGTCTGTGTCTGGCTGTCGTGTGATCGGTGTCTGGCTGTGTGTTTGCCATGTGACCGGTGTGTCTGTCTGTGTCTGGCTGCCATATGACCGGTGTGTCTGTCTGTGTCTGGCTGTCGTGTGACCGGTGTGTCTGTCTGTGTCTGGCTGTCGTGTGACCGGTGTGTCTGGCTGTGTCTGGCTGTCGTGTGACCGGTGTGTCTGGCTGTGTCTGGCTGACATGTGACTGGTGTGTCTGGCTGTGTGTCTGCCATATGACCGGTGTGTCTGTCTGTGTCTGGCTGTCGTGTGACCGGTGTGTCTGGCTGTGTGTTTGCCATATGACCGGTGTGTCTGTCTGTGTCTGGCTGTCGTGTGACCGGTGTGTCTGGCTGTGTCTGGCTGTCGTGTGACCGGTGTGTCTGTCTGTGTCTGGCTGTCATGTGACCGGTGTGTCTGGCTGTGTGTTTGCCATGTGACCGGTGTGTCTGTCTGTGTCTGTCTGCCATATGACCGGTGTGTCTGTCTGTGCCTGTCTGCCATGTGACCGGTGTGTCTGTCTGTGTCTGGCTGTCGTGTGACCGGTGTCTGGCTGTGTGTTTGCCATATGACCGGTGTGTCTGTCTGTGTCTGGCTGTCGTGTGACCGGTGTGTCTGTCTGTGTCTGGCTGTCGTGTGACCGGTGTGTCTGTCTGTGTCAGCTGCCATATGACCGGTGTGTCTGTCTGTGTCTGGCTGTCGTGTGACCGGTGTGTCTGGCTGTGTGTCTGCCATATGACCGGTGTGTCTGTCTGTGTGTCTGCCATATGACCGGTGTGTCTGTCTGTGTCTGGCTGTCGTGTGACCGGTGTGTCTGTCTGTGTCTGGCTGTCGTGTGACCGGTGTGTCTGTCTGTGTCTGGCTGTCGTGTGACCGGTGTGTCTGTCTGTGTCTGGCTGTCGTGTGACCGGTGTGTCTGGCTGTGTGTTTGCCATGTGACCGGTGTGTCTGGCTGTGTGTCTGCCATATGACCGGTGTGTCTGTATGTGTCTGGCTGTCGTGTGACCGGTGTGTCTGTCTGTGTCTGGCTGACATGTGACTGGTGTGTCTGGCTGTGTGTCTGCCATGTGACCGGTGTGTCTGGCTGTGTCTGGCTGCCATATGACCGGTGTGTCTGTCTGTGTCTGGTTGTCGTGTGACCGGTGTGTCTGTCTGTGTCTGGCTGCCATATGACCGGTGTGTCTGGCTGTGTGTTTGCCATGTGACCGGTGTGTCTGGCTGTGTGTTTGCCATGTGACCGGTGTGTCTGTCTGTGTCTGGCTGTGTGTTTGCCATGTGACCGGTGTGTCTGGCTGTGTGTTTGCCATGTGACCGGTGTGTCTGTCTGTGCCTGTCTGCCATATGACCGGTGTGTCTGGCTGTGTGTTTGCCATGTGACCGGTGTGTCTGGCTGTGTGTTTGCCATGTGACCGGTGTGTCTGTCTGTGTCTGGCTGTGTGTTTGCCATGTGACCGGTGTGTCTGGCTGTGTGTTTGCCATGTGACCGGTGTGTCTGTCTGTGCCTGTCTGCCATATGACCGGTGTGTCTGGCTGTGTGTCTGCCATATGACCGGTGTGTCTGTCTGTGTCTGGCTGTCGTGTGACCGGTGTGTCTGTCTGTGTCTGGCTGACATGTGACCGGTGTGTCTGTCTGTGTGTTTGCCATGTGACCGGTGTGTCTGTTTGTGTCTGGCTGCCATGTGACCGGTGTGTCTGTCTGTGTGTTTGCCATGTGACCGGTGTGTCTGTTTGTGTCTGGCTGTCGTGTGACCGGTGTGTCTGGCTGTGTGTTTGCCATGTGACCGGTGTGTCTGTCTGTGTCTGGCTGTCGTGTGACCGGTGTGTCTGTCTGTGTCTGGCTGCCATGTGACCGGTGTGTCTGTCTGTGTGTTTGCCATGTGACCGGTGTGTCTGTTTGTGTCTGGCTGTCGTGTGACCGGTGTGTCTGGCTGTGTGTTTGCCATATGACCGGTGTGTCTGTCTGTGTCTGGCTGTCGTGTGACCGGTGTCTGGCTGTGTCTGGCTGTCGTGTGACCGGTGTGTCTGTCTGTGTCTGGCTGTCGTGTGACCGGTGTCTGGCTGTGTGTCTGCCATATGACCGGTGTGTCTGGTCGCCACAGGGAGGTGTGATTGTGATCGGAGCTGAGACGGCGCAGCGATACGTCAGCCGGTTCGAGAGCGTCGCCGAGGCCAACGAGCAGACCATCGTGCCTGTCGAGATGGGCTCCCTGGAGCAGCTGCACACCCTGGTCGACCTCATTGTTTCCAAGAAGGTAATGACGGTTGTCATACGACACTAGGTTTGATTTATGCAGCCAGCAGCCGTATCCAAAGTATGTTGTTATACATATTACACGATGGGCATGCTATTGATGTCTGGTGATTACTTAGGTCGATATTTCTCCGCTTGATATGCCCGTGGGAGTATTCTGTGAGGGTATGTTGGAGGCCTTTCTACGATATCATGTGTTATATTTGGCCTCTCTAATCAGGGGCGGCGCCGCCAATTTTTGATAGGGGACGGGTAAAAAAAATGCTCGACAAATCGTAGAAAATCGAGTTTTGATGCAAATTGCAAATACAAAACGTCAAAAAAGGAAATAATATTTTATAAAACAAATTTCAGATTGTCATTTTTTTATCGCAAAAAAAAACTTTAAAAAAAAAAATCACAAAATAAAAAAATGAAGATATTAAACAAAAAAGGACTATATATATTGCACAACTAAGTATGGACCATACCCAAACCAAATTTCAAATAAATATATTTATTTTTGACTGACTTATAGCTCCCTAAGTATAAGTAACTCATGACGTATTTTTTTAAGTTACGTGTTTGTCTTTTATTGACCAGATACAGAAAAATTAATGCCACCGCTGTATTTATGAGTCCAAACTGGTCTAGAAACATGCCTGCCATTTATATTAATCATAATCAATTCCAAATTTTGACCTTGTGACCTGATCTTGACCTGAGGGCCATTTATGGGGTCAGGTTGTGAAAGTGGCTGCTACTATCGAATTATACGTGTAAAATAACCCATTAAACATGTCGCATGGCTTTCGTAGACCTCTTACCAATAGTGACCTTTTGTGACTTGACCTTGACTTTGATCTTTGCTTACAATTTCACGTTTGCTTATGCGGGAGATGCATTATACCTTTGAGAGCACTTTGTGCGATAATAGGGTGAACACACACTGTACACACCGTACACATGTTTTTTTGAACACGGCTACTGAATGTCAAGTGATGTTGATGCCTGGCATTTTACCTGGCATGATTGAAGATTAGTTTTTAGGGCCTCGAAACATTCAGGATTAGTGCTTCATTGACCCTCGCTCGGATAGGGCAAAATACCTACGTGACCGGATAGGGGGAGGGGTACGACCCCCCACCCCCTGGCGTTTAGCCCCTAACTGACCTAGAGCTTTGATTACAAAGCGAGCGTGTTGCTTGTGATGAGTGGAAGCCGCTGATACCCGATTTTAAGGTCCTGTGTCATTAGGGGACTTCTGAGGTCATGTCAATGACCAAAAAGTCATCCAAATTGTAAATGCGTAGAAATTTAATTTAATCGAGCTAGAATCGCGAAATAGGATATGATTATGCTTGTGGGTGCCACATTTGAAATCAGTGTTACAAAATGTCCTAGAAACTGCCAAATTCCAAAAAGGTCATGTCAGGTCATCTGAGGTCCGTGACCTCGGTTGACCTGTGGAAGCGCATGACCCCAGTGGAACATATAATTATGTAAAATGGATCCTATATTTGAAATCAGCGTCACAAAATGTCCTAGGAACTGTCAGAATAAAAACAAGTCATCCGAGGATATCGGAGGTCACAATCTCAGTGGAAACCACAACTGTCACAAGGTCTGGAAACACTTGTGCATATGCTCCTGAACAACACACACTCGGGAACTGTTCAAGTTACAAGCATCGATACTACGGGACGCCAGTTGCGCCTGACATGACCTTGAGAAACAGGTCATAGGTCATAGGAGAAACAGGTCATAGGGCATGTGGAGTAGAAGTTCAAAATTTTCAGAGTATGTGTCAAATTGTTCAAAAAGTAGAGTACTGTAAGTTTCATCGCAATCGGTTGATAATTACGCGAGTTATTCTCGAAAACCCGAGGGGGGGGGGGGCATCCACCCCCTACCCGGGTGAGTGTTAACCCGCGCCCCGCTGGGGTATTCAGCCGAACACGCCCCGCTGTGGGGGTGGGGCAGATTCTGCCCCCTTCGTTATCTTCCGAACCAATAACTGCAGCGAGACGCACAAGGCGGCAATCGAAAGCTCCCAATGAGACGCATCTAAAGCATACGCGATTTTGTGTTTGAAGAAGGTCACATGTCAGGTCACAGTCAGGTCAAAGATCAAAATTGAGGTATTTGAGTTTTTGGGCCATACTTTCCATCCAAAGCAGCTTCAGCAGTAAAGTAGCTTCTCCAGACAAGTGTGGGGGGGGGGGGGCTGAGCTGGGCAAAATCGCTTAAAGTACCATCAAAATCCACAAAAATACAGATTTCTCCCCGGATTTGACCCATTTTCTCGTCCAAGTTGGGAGGGCTGAAGACAAGTTGGGGGGCTGAAGTCTCCCCCGCTCACAACTGAATAGTAAACTACACCCCTGATCCAAAGCCTTAAATTGCGACTATTATTAATTATCGGTCAAACGCACTGTGCGCACCATCCACATGTTAGATTGAAAACACATAATTTTCAGCATTGTTGCATTGCCCGTGATCTCAGGATCGTCATATTTGTAGGTATGCAATGTCACCGAATTTGATTGAACTTCAACATGGAAAAAATGGCGACACATGAAGGAAAATATCTACACGGAGTACATTTTTGTCAGAGAAAGGTTGCTGGGATGGGGGGTACTGTACCCCGCTATCTGAAGATAGGGAGACGCGTCCACGCGTTCCCCCCCCCCCCCCCCCCCCGGTGGCGCCGCCCCCGTCTCTAATGGAACTTCATGTGCTCTGTTAGTGTTGTGGCGAGACGCTGACGCTGCCCTGATGTGGCGTGACGCTCCAGTGTTGTGGCGTGACGCTCCGGTGTTGTGGCGTGACGCTCCGGTGTTGTGGCGGGACGCTGCGGTGTTGTGGCGTGACGCTCCGGTGTTGTGGCGTGACGCTCCGGTGTTGTGGCCTAACGTTACACTGCTGATTTCAACAGGTGGAGCCACCTCCGTACAACCTGTTCCCGTCCGACAAGGCTGAGGAGGTCTTCATGAAGCTGGGACGCGCCAAGATCCACGGCCGCGCCATCCTCCAATTCGACCCGATCCCGGACGAGCCTGAGACATGAGCAGCGACATCTATACAGCGCTGACAGCGCCACCTACAGACTTAAGCGGCCGTCCGAATGCGGTCCGCGAGCGGCCGGCCGGACAGTGGGACCGGGAGAACGCCAGTCTTCAGTCGCCGCATGAGTCATGACTCGGTATGGACTCCGTGTATATTATTCCGTATGGTTGGAGGTATTCGCAATAATTTCTGCGTGGCGGCTGCTGGCGGTCGTAGGAAGCGGAGGCTTCACTTGCGTGCGTCGGATGTAGTTTGAGGGGCGAGACGAGTGGCCGTTTGATGTGGTGCGCGAGGACGTGTTGTGCACCGCTGCTGAGCTGATCCTGGTGCTGGAACCCTCTGGGACGTGATAGTGGACCGAATCGCGCAAATGTGACGGTACTCATGTCAGAGTGAGAGGGAAATGCGATATTTTTGTTCGCAGAAGGACTTCATCGTGTTGTAGAATTCGAGACACGCCATGAGACGGAACTAACAGTGCTGTTAATTCTGTTCATGCCCATTCAGCTTGTATTCGCTCTTGTAAGCTTAATCCTACAGTTCGCTGGCTTTCTTAGGATTAGCTTGTATGTAAGAGCTATGTGGAATAGAGCAGGCAAAACGCCTTTGAGTCGACACTAAGAGCCGTAGTGAAATTCCCTGTGCACACGCTCTTAGGTCGCTGTGGATCTTGTGCGTTCATATCTCTTATTGCTGTAAGTTGACTTGGTGAATCTATGGACTCAATGGAGGCGTGTTAAATACACGTAAATGACGGCTTATAAGTGTTTGTGCGTGTTTTAGACCCGTGTGTGTGGGCGAGATAAAAGTGGCGCTGAAGGCAGACCGCGTTGGTTAATCCGCTCATAGTGTTTGCGTGGGACAATCAGAAGTTACCTGGGGGCGGCAGCGAACGACGCACGGGCGTTGGGAATTGATGGAAGCTCAAACATTGGGTAGGTGGATGGCTGTTGTGACGTGTTTGAAGCACAGGTAATTAGCAGGTGGATTCCACTGTCGTGCCGACAATCCGTAATTAGCAGGTGGATTCCACTGTCGTGCCGACAATCCGTAATTAGCAGGCGGATTCCACTGTCGTGCCGACAACCCGTAATTAGCAGGTGGATTCCACTGTCGTGCCGACAACCCGTAATTAGCAGGTGGATTCCACTGTCGTGCCGACAACCCGTCCTACAGATATTGCCGCGTTTGTCATTCGCCATCACCGTACGAAACGTGCATCAGACGCTATATTCCGGGCGTGGTAAGGAATTAAGGTTTGCGTTATGAAAAGGTAACATTATGTTAGCGTTTTTAGCTCCGCAGAAATTATGCAAGTGCCAATTTCATTCCTTCCAAACTGAAACAATTCGACGCCGACCCACACAACATTCTGACAATTGACATAGCTGACCTCACTTGGCACAATGCCAGCCGATTTCGCGGGCGCGTTCGGTCCCGAGTGTTCCGAGATGTCAAACGAGACCCGTTGCCGTGCCCTCATCCATGTCACCCGAGACGGAACGGTCTGATTTCTGTAGCCGCGGGCGCTGGCCGAGCGCGGTGTTCGCTAGTGTTGACACTGATTGGACGATCGCACAGCTCAGTTTGTGTCGCATTCTAGGCGTGAGTGGTGGGGGATCTACTGGAGGAAGACAGCCTGGTCTGATATTTCCTCTTGTCGTGGAAAGCGCAAGTCGCAACACGCAGCTGTACAAGACTGGTGTCGCCTTGGTGAGTACCGAGCATCATCTGTGTTGCGACCCGTCATTGGGCCACGTTAATTAAAGGGAATAGTTCACCTTCAACATTAGTTTTAAACTGAGATAGCAGTTTTGTAGCCCGTGTTGGAAAACCCCTATCTGCAAGTTTTCTTGACTGAAAAGACTCCAGCCGATTTTTTTTTGGCGAAGGAATGCGGTGCTGGCGAAAAAATGTTGTACTGGTTCTAGCTCGGGCAGAGGCTATACCATCAGCCAATCAGCTTGCAGCTAGTGCTAGCAAGCGAACCGCCGGCCGCCGGTTGGCACATCTCCAATGCGAGTCTATCCTTACGCGACTACTTTCGAATCTGATTGGCTGAACCATTTTTTTACATTCGCGTGACGTCAGGACTCTGACTCAGAGAGTATGCATAGAGTTTTGATAAACAATACAAATTTACGGCCTTCTGTCCTGAATCGGCGCGATATAAGGCCATTTTTGACAATATAAAAAGAAATTGTATTACCAAATATAATAAAATCGTGTTTGGTAAAACATTTGCAAGGTGAACTATTTCCTTGAATTCAAGGGAATAGTTCACCTTGACAGATTTCGTGATAGTTGGCAGTAATGCATTTCATGATATCAAGATATATGAATATCTTGAGCTAAAAAATGCGAATATGACTTTGGTGTGAACCATAGATGGATATCTGTGGATACAAAAACAAGTTTATCTTTGTATGACGCGTGACGTCATACAACACCAATGGTTGTTCTGGCTCCGCATGACGCCTACTACAGTCTCCGACAAGGGGCCGCCGCGCCGCGCGGGCGGCTGAGCGGATATTAGCGAGGCGTTGTGTTCGCGATCAGAGACCACGTGCCAGAGAGAGTATCAAAAGCACCGGATGTAAGGACAACAAATCAGTCAATCAGCCAATGGAGATACGATGCCACTGCCGTAAAAAGGAAGAACCACGTATGCCACGGTTTGCGGGCGATTAAAATTGTACGCAGACTGGTTATTGATTCGACACTGATTGAATCGATTGGAATCGTTCAATCAAAATTCCTGGAATAAAAATAATTGATTCACCACCAGATCTTTTGATTCATGAATCGTGATTTAATCAAAATCCCCATCAAATCAAGGCTGATCGAATCAAAAGATTTAACGATTCTTAACAATTCAAGTACACCGGTAAATTGTGCAAATACATGCAGTTCCAGTCAGGCACGTAGCCAGGATTTCGTCCAGGGAGGGGGGGGGGGGGGGGGGCGGCGCCTCGAAAGGGCTCCTTCCCGAGCGTTGAAAGTGCCCCTTCCCAAGCGTTGGAAGGCCCCCCCCAAAAAAAAACGCATGAAAAGGCACGTTACAAGGCTGGAAAATGCAATACGGCAGGTATGGCATGGGCCATACCAACGTTTAGGAGCTGGAGTTAGCAAACTGCCACATCAACTTTTGAACCAGCGACACGAATTTGGGATCAGCTATACGAACTTGGAATATCTTTTTAAGCTCAAGACCTGTAACTCTTAAACAAATTGCGCCGCTCCGCGGCGCGAAATTTTTGAGTATTGTGCCCTGGGTTGCTTTCTCATTAATGCGTCGCATTGCGTACGGTGCGGACCTCTAAAATTGCTATATTGTGCGTTTAAAAGTGCGGGGAAAAGGTGCTAAAATGAACTATTTTGCCCAATTGTATAGGAAAGTAGCAACATAACACATAAATGCGCGGAGAAACTGAACGATTTTTTTTCTAACCCACATATAATTGAATTTGTAGTTGAATTGCGCCGCGGAGCGGCGCGAAAATTTTGAGTTTGATTCCCTGTACAACTGTATTCTTACTGTTGAAAGGCCCAAGGTCCCTTCAGATCGTCTTGGGGCCCCTCTGACCTTTTCTACGCCCTTCCGACCTGTTCAGGGACTCATCTGGGATCCGCGAAGCGAAAAGACATGATGTGGAGTGGGTGATATATATATACATAATACAAAGAGGGCTTACTCTACAGGAAAAAATAAAATCGGATCTTTCGGGTATATTGTAGCACCTTGACGAAGGGTGTTACAATATACAATATACGCGAAAGCTCAGCTTTAAATATTTTTATTGTGGAGTAAGTCCTCTTTGTATTTAATCTTCATCTGCGATCTCTACGTGCTTTGACCCTTCCGGTCTCACCAGAGACTCCTCTGACCTTCCAAGAAGCCCCTCTTGTGTGTCAAGGGGCCCATTCGGCCTGTTCAGAGGTCCTTCCGACCTGGCCAGGGACTGCACTGGCTGCTTTGTCGCCCTGCCGACATGCTCAGGGGCAGGGGCGGCGGATTGCGGGGCGCAGGGTACCCAAAATCCCCCTCAAATGAAAATCCTGGGGAGGGGAAGGGTCATGTTGCCCCAGATTGAGCAGGCTAAAACCTGGGGGGGGGGGGGGCAAAACTACCCTTTGCCCCCAGGATTTTCGACTGGAGGGAATTTTGGGTACCCTGCCCCCACAATCCGCTGCCCCTGCTCAGGGGCCCCTCCGACCTGCCCAGGGGCCCCTCCAGTCTGGCTAGAAACTCATCCGGCATGTTCAAGGGGCTTTCCGACCGGCTCAGGGACACTTTCGGTCTAGCCAGGGGCCCCTCTGACTTGCCCAGGAGCCCCTCCGATCGGCCCAGCGACTCTTCTGGTCGGCCTGCGCTGGCTACTTTGTCGCCCTTGTCGACATGCTCAAGGGGCCCTCCGACCTGCCCTGGGGCCCTCCGTGCTGCCCTGGGGCCCTCCGTGCTGTCTAGGGGCCCATTCGACGTGTTCAGGGGCCCATTTGACGTGTTCAGGGGGCCCATTCTACGTGCTCAGGGGGCCCTCTGACCCGCTCAGGGGCCCTTTCGGTCTTGCCAGGGGCCCCTCTGACATGCACAGGGGCCCTCTTAACTTCACAGGGGCCCTCTGGTCTCTCAAGGGGCCCTTTAACCTTATAAGGGACCCTTCCGACCTAGCAAGGGACTGCGCTGGCTGCATTGTAGCCTTGCGACATGCTCCGAGGGCCATCCGACCTGCCCTGGGGCCCCTCGGTGCTGGCTAGGGGCTCATTCGGCATGTTCAGGGGCCCTTCTGATCCACCTATGGGCCCTTTAGGTCTGGTCAGGGCCCCTCTGACCTGCACAGGGGCCCTCTTAACTTCCCAGGGGCCCTCTGGTCTGTCCAGGGGCCCTCCAACCTGCTCAGGGGCCCTTATGACCTGGAAAAGGACTGCGCTGGCCGCTTTGTCGCCCTGTCGACATGCTCAGGGGCCTCTCAACCTGCCCAGGGGCCCCTCTGTTCTGGCTAAGGGCCAATTCGACGTGTTCAGGGGGCTCATTCGACGTGCTCAGGGGGCCCTCTGACCCACTCATGGGCCCTTTCGGTCTTGCCAGGGGCCCCTCTGACATGCACAGGGCTCTTTTGAACGTCCAAGGGGCCCTCTAGTCTTTCAAAGAGGGCCGTGGTGGCCCTAAAGGGCCTCTGAAGTCCGCTAAACTCTCTAAAGACCACGCTTCGTGTAGTAAAGAGCCTATGATACCGCGCTTCGCGCGGTCTCGTCGGCGCTTTTCGGCGCGCTGCGCGCGCCGAAAAGGGACCTCGCGCGCCAAAAAGGGCCCTCCTGGCCTCTAGGGGGGGGGGGGGGGGGGGGGGGGGGCGGCCGCCCCCGCCGCCCTCCCCTTGGCTACGTGCCTGGTTCCAGTGGCTACATTAATTTATTCTGAAATAGTATTGCTGTAACAATGTTTTAATGATCATATATATGTATATTTCCATTTGTATTGATTTCATATAAATTAATCACATATATTTAAATGTTGAATCAAACGTCAATCGATTACAATATTTGTTTTGATTCTTTGAATCAGAAAGAATAAATTCTGAAAATTGTATCTGTGAATCGAACGGTGATTGAATCATTCAGATTCCAAAATGAATCATGATTGAATCGTTCTAAAAAAAAGTTGAATCAATAACCAGTCTGAATTTGTACGTGGTTCTTCCTTTGTACGACATGACTTGTTCAGGCTTCTAGGACTCCGGTAAGCCAATTTTAATTAATTAAAGGAAATAGCTCACCTTCAACATGGGGTTTTTAACTGATATAGCAGTTTTGTAGCCCGTGTTGAGAAATCCCTATCTGCAACTGTTCTTGTCTGAAAAGACTCTCCAGCCGAAGATGTTTGACTTTTTGTCGAAGAAATGCGGCGCATATATGATATACCGTACCATCTGAAAGTGCCATCACTGCATGGAGCATGCGCAGACCAATAACGCACACGATAAACTTAATAATTTACGACCTTCTGTCCTGAATTGGCGCGATGTAGGACTATTTTTGAAAAGAAAAAAAGAAACTGTATTACAAAATATAATAAAATCCTGTTCTGATAAATTTTCCGAAGGTGAACTATTTCCTTTAACCCGCCATTGACTGGGAGGGGGGACGTTTAAAGGAAATAGTTAACCTTCAACATTAGTTTTAAACTGAGATAGCAATTTTGTAGCCCGTGTTGGGGAACCCCTATCTGCAAGTTTTCTTGACTGAAAAGACTTTCCAGCCGAATATATTTGATTTTTTGGCGAAGGAATGTGGAGCTGGCGAAAGAATGTTGTACTGGTCCTAGCCCGGGCAGAGGCTATACCATCAGCCAATCAGCTTGCAGCTGGTGCTAGCAAGCGAACCGCCGGCCGCCGGTTGGCACATTTCCAATGCGAGTCTATCCTTACGCGACTACTTTCGAATCTGATTGGCTGAACCATTGTTTACATTCGCGTGACGTCAGGACTCTGACTCAGAGAGTATGCATATAATTTTGATAAACAATAAAAATGTACGGCCTTCTGTCCTGAATCGGCGCGATATGAGGCCATTTTTGACAATATAAAAAGAAATAGTATTCAAAAATATCATCAAACGTGTTTGGTAAAAAACAATAAAAGACAACAGCGCTATCAACGTGAAACTTCGGGTACCTTTTTCTACATCGATTTTACGTCATCTATGCAAACATAAAGCAATTTCGTCAAACAATTTCGAGTTATAGCGAATTTAGTGACGTCACTACACACGAGTTTTACACAAAAATCAGCTAAACTTTAACAGACCGTACAAATGGCATATTATGAGCAAAACGCAATCCAAAAACTTCAAAAGATAGCAAATGGCAAGGGCTACAAGATGGCTATCTCGGATTTGTTATATTTTTTTGCCCAACAAAATAATTATTTAAAAAAAAATGCCCACAAAATCAAATTTTTCAAAGATATAAAAAACGGAATATATGTCAGAGAACCGCATATGGGCAACTACAATACCAAATTTCAAAATTATATCACCATTTTTGACTGACTTATGGCATCTAAAGTATGGGTAACTCACGACGTCATATGTTAAAATTGCGTTTTTTTTTGCTTTTATTAACCAGGGACAGACAAATAAATGCCAGCACTGTATTTCCGAGACAAAACTGGCCTAGAAACATGCCTTTTTATTTAGATTGATGAATTTCACATTTTGACCTTCAGTGACTTGAACTTGACCTGAACTTGACACTAACTTCACGTAAATGAAGTCGGGTCGTAACATTACATCACTATCGAATTATACGTGAAAAATAACCCATAAAACATATGTTGCATGACTTTCGTAGATATTTTCCGCATAGCTCGCTATAACTCGAAATTGTTCGACGAAATTGCTTTATGTTTGCACAGATGACGTAAAATCGATGTAGACCTTTTGTCACCTTTTGTGACCTGAGACATTTGCCAAAAATCTCAGTTAATAATTTTAACTGACACATGCGGGATGTGTATCATACCTATGGTAACACTTTGGGTGATTATGGTCGTAATCGAGAGAAAGTAAGTTGTGGCAAAAATATACCCCCAATTTTTTCTCCGCGGATTTGGACCGGTCGCATTATTTTTGTATTCGAGCTTAAGAAATTCACTTTTCAAATAAAACAATTATTTTGTGATAAAAAAAAATAGGGGTCCAAAACACAACATTTCGTAAATCCGAGATGGCCATTGTAAAGAGAATGTCATTTCCGTTCTTTTAACGTTTTTTATTTGCAATTTGCTTCAAAACTCTATTTTCTACGATTGTTCAAACATTTATCGTTTTTTCCACCAAAAATGGCATGACATGGCGTCATTAAAACGTCATTATTTCCCAAAATACTATATAAATTTAATTGGAATTCGGTGAGAAGACGTAGAAATGATGCAGCATAAGGTAATGAAAGTTTGACGTTCATATCGATCATAGTTTTCAAGTTATGGAGAAAATCCGGGAGGGGGGCAGATTCTGCCCCCCCCCCCACCGGGGGCGCGGGTTAAGTATCACCGGGGCTGCTTGAATTGCATCAGGTGCGCTGTATAAGCAATTGCGAAGGTTGTGTCATGCCGCGAAGTGGCGCGAAATTTTCTGGTTTTTGACTGTGGATAGCTGGATTTTGACTGCTGCAAAGACAATGTTTACGATTTTACGATAAATTGGGAACGCGCGGCGGGGGGGGATGCTTGTATTTAATGCCCTCCCCAGATTCCTGCGGGGGGGGGGGGGGTTGCCCCTGATGCCCCCCCCCCCCCACCCCACCTGGATCCGCCAGTGGCGGCATGAAGTGTCATTTAATGGCTCGACATCGTGACTTTTGCTCACAGTGCAGTGACACATTTGACATGGCCACGGTGTCCGGACACATTGGCGAATGTTATTTTGCCGAATGTCATTTTGGCGAATGCATATTGTCGAAGGAGACTTTGACGACATGTCTTTTTGTCGAAATGTGAATATGCCGAAAGCAAAATGGCGAATGCCTTTTTGTCGAAATGCCTTTTTGCCGACGTGTCAAAATGCCGAAATGTTTTTTTGCCGACATGTCATTTTGTCGAAATGTAATTTTGGCGACATGTGAAAAATCGAAATGCTTTTTGCCGAATGACATTTTGTCGACATGTGAAAAGGTCGAAATGCCTTTTTGCCGAAATGTCATTTTGTCGACATGGGAAAAAGTCGAATTGTCTTTTTACCGAATGTCATTTTGCCGACATGTGAAAAGATCGAAATGTCTTTTTACCGAAATGTCATTTTGTCGACATGTGAAAAAGCCGAAATGTCATTTTGCCGAATGTTACTTTGTCGGCGTGTGAAAAGGTCGAAATGCCTTTTTGCCGAAATGTCATTTTGTCGACATGTGAAAAGGTCGAAATGCCTTTTTTGCCGAGCACATCCTGCTCCACTGCCCCTCCCTTGCTGCTGTGGTTTTGCACCATCCACCAAGGCAGGAACTAGCCATGGGGGGGGGGGGGGTGGGGGCGCAGGTGCGGCGGCAGGTGCGGCCGCACCACCCTGGAGGCCAGGAGGGACCTTTTCGTAGGAGGACCTTAGGAGGGCCCTTTTCGGCGCGCAGCGCGCGCCGAAAAGGGCCGACGAGATCGCGCGAAGCGCGGTATCATGGGCTCTTTACCACGCGAAGCGTTGTCTTTAGAGAGTTTAGAGCACTTCAGAAGCTCTGCAGGGCCACCAGGACCCTCTCTGATAGACCAGAGGGCCCCTTGGACGTTCAAAAGAGCCCTGTGCATGTCAGAGGGGCCCCTGGTCAGACCGAAAGGGCCCCTGAGCGGGTCCGAGGGCCCCTGAACACGTCGAATGGGCCCCTAGCCAGGACAGAGGGGCCCCTGGGCAGGTCGAGAGGCCCCTGAGCATGTCGGCAGGGTGACAAAGCGGCCAGCGCAGTCCCTTGCCAGGTCATAAGGTCCCCTGAGCAGGTTGGAGGGCCCTTGGACAGACTCCAGAGGGTCCCTGGGAAGTTTGAAGGGCTGTGTAGGTCAGAGGGGCCCCTGATCAGACCGAAAGGGCCCCTAGGTGGGTCAGGATGGCCCCTGAACATGCCGAATGGGCCCCTAGTCAGCAGGGCAGGCTTTATGGCAGGTCGGAGGGCCCTCGGAGCATGTCGCAAGGCGACAAAGCAGCCAACGCAGTCCCTTGCCAATTCAGAAGGGCCCCTTATAAGGCTGGAGGGCCCCTGGACTGACCAGAGGGGCCCTGGTAAGTTCAAAATGCCCCTGTGCAGATCGGAGGGGCCCCTGACCAGACGGAAAGGGTCCCTGGGCGGGTAAGAAGGGCCCCGGAACATGCCGAATTGGCCCCTAGCCAGCACGGAGGGGCCCAGGGCAGGTAGGAGGGCCCCCTGGGCATGTTGGCAGGGCAACAAAGCAGCCAGCGCAGTTCGACCCTGGGCCGGTCGGAAGGGCCCTTGAACATGCCGGATGAGTTTGACTAAAACAAAATCATTTTGAGCAAGTACCTACCAACACAGGATTATCCATCTTCCTATACTCTATAGACTCTTCGTTAATCACCAATATCCACGGTAAATAGAATGCAAATATCCATGTTTCAAAACCAAAGCAAATTCAAACAATAGAATCCCAGGTTCGAATCAGTTCACCTTCAAGCTAATCAAGACCATAAACATAAGGTAGAACCGTCCCTACTGAGAAGTATCTGCCATGACGTCACCGAGGGCCTAATTACATATATCCGGCATAGCAAGCTAAATATATAAAGCACTATTTCGCAAGTGACATACATGCAAAGTAAATTATCAATAATGAATGTTGACAGTATAAAGTCTCATATTAATAACAAGGAAACTCACAGGGATCCATAAAGTAATTTACCGGTGACGTCACCGGGGAATTTGTTGAACAGCTTATAGGCATTGGGATGACAACGGCCTGCAAGCTAATCACACAGTCTGATGGTAACGCCACCCTTGCTTGTGGTGGCGCTACCATCAGAATCTTGAGATATCACTTGGTAAACCTCAAACGACCAAAACAATCTCCATATTTCGCAAGGGGCTGGATAATTTCGTGAGGTATTTTCCAAGGCAGACGGGGGCCGCTCTTAAAATTCTGGCCGGCGGTTCCTGGCCCCTATGTTAAAGCAATGGAAGTGGCCCACGCCACGATCGCGGCCCAGAACGTTAGAGACATTTCAGGACACGTATTTTTGGCGAAAATGATTTCTATCCGATACAAATATATCGGCCGAAGGTTGGAGGTGGTGGTATTTCGGGTTCACAACTAGGAATAATAAAGAAAGAAACTTGGCAGCTAATTTGAAAAGTATGTGTAGTTGTGCATTACACTTTACATAATTGATGACCACAGAGCAAAACAGATTGTTAAATTGGGACATTTTCGGCCCAGGAGCAAGTTCTTGTAGGGAATATTTTGGCGCCCACTATATATAGTAAGTTCGCACTTCTTAACACCCCTGCTTGTGCCGCTGATTCGGTGTGTTTAACGTTAAATCCCTGTCTACATTACCTTATTTGGATGAATCGATCAAACCCATAACTAGTTCAGAACGCCCGTAAAAGGTGCTAAGGGCGCAGCAACCTGCAACAGACGTATACTTCAGAACGCCCGTAAAAGGTGCTAAGGGCGCAGCAACCTGCAACAGACGTATACTTCAGAACGCCCGTAAAAGGTGCTAAGGGCGCAGCAACCTGCAACAGACGTATACTTCAGAGTCAGATGATGATTAAGTATAACAGTTAAATTCACTTTCTTATTATATTATGCGTCTCCTAACCGTCTGTTAAAAATACACCCTCTTAAGTCAACAGTTCGCGATTTACAACGACATTACAGCCGACGCCTTCCCTATGTTAACGTCATGGTACAACTATAATGTTAGATGTCCTGTATATCGACAGTCCAAGTGGTAACTTAAGCCTTATTATTAGCCAACTATAAACAGCGTTAAATTATTTGAATCTATTCTTACGATGGTGCACTGTCAGTTATATTGAAGTTTTAGAGTGATATTTCGGAGATTACTAGCTGATGCTTATTGAAATGTGCCATTTCTGATATATTCACGTTATCGAGCTGGCTGCGATTCTTTTTGGACAACGTTCCCCGTGTAGGAAATTACCTAAGTGTCATATAATTTACGTCACCGATAGCGAACTTGTAAAGCGGTTGGTACTCAGTCATAGTTTGAGAAACGTCGTTCATATTGATTTCGTAATATGATAGCTAGAAGGACCCTACCCTCCCCATCAACTAGATGAGTCTGAATGATGATTGGCCGTTCTGAGTATCGAGTAACGTGTGGCGGCAGAGAGCAGTAAATACAGGCTCCAGCAGAGAGAAGTAAGATAAATTTACTATGGCTGATAATACTCAGTCAGGGCCGGACAGAGATTAAATAAGGATTTGAGCTTTAAGAAGAGGCATGCCGGCTTGTGTGCCCGATCACCTTATCGAAAATCAATCAGCGCGGCGAAACATGTAACGAAGGTGCTCTTGGAAAATTATGCCCAGACCGAGTGATATCGGCTGGCCGCATCTCACAGGGAGGTTGCAAGTAGTTAAGTCCAAGACTGCGGGTTAGACCACGTCGTCATTTGCCGAATTCAGATTTCAGATCTGGCGGAGTTAATTTTGTATTTCTTGGTATGTTTTTAATATGACACAAAAATAATTGTCAAAACATTCGAAAATATATCCTACCGGGTTTTGTGATTTGTAAACCATTGCAAACGTCGTTTCGGCGTTAAAGTCTCCCGTTGTAAACGTATTGGTGTTATCGTCCGGTAAAACACTTCTGAGGCCTATTTCACAAAGAAGTTAGTAATTACACATGTTTGCGATTACAAACGCAAGAAAATATTGCAAACCTCACAAAAAGCTATTTCACAAACATTCGCCACCTCTGAATTACCGATTGTAAAGAAAATTGTAAACACAAATGTTAGTACAGCAGAAAGCTTGAAATCAAGAACGTTTGTATTAAACTTGATACAAATGACAAATAATTTGATTGTTTACAAATTAATTTAACAAATATTTACATTGTGGTTTATTTTTTAATTCAATATAAAATTAGCTCTAGGGAGAATAATCTTTTAATTAACATTTCATCGGAATGCAAACTCTGATCGTAAAAATACATCTTGGTAAGCAGTTAGAGTAAACAGAATTTGACCATTCACCAGGTGGCGGAGCATAACAACAGAACTACTCTTAAAAGAAAGATCGTTGAGTTTCTCGACCATTTGTTCACCTAACCTAGCCGATTTCCTACGTCGTAAAGGGTGAAGGTTCACTGCACATTGCACAAGACATCGTTGACCTTGCAATTCTATCGCCAAGCGGGTTTTCCGCGCGGAGGCGCCCCTCAGCGCAATCGGTAAGGTGCACTGGGACTTCAAAGCTGGAGATCCCTGTTAGAATCTCTCGGGAAATAACTTTTTTGGGGCAGCTACACCTATGCATAACTAAACCATTACCCTAACAACCTCGGCAACGTAACAACCTCACCAAGAAAATAACCTGAACAGTCAAACAATGTCAACTGTCAATGCAGTTTCTGAAATTCAGAACCCCTGACCCACTGGAATTACAAGTTTGTAATTGCAAACATTTCCTCACTTCCGTCAACCTTTGAGAAATAGAACATGTGCAATTGCAAACATTTTTACAAACAATATCTTTGTAAAGTAGTTTGTAAATAGTATATTGAGATTTACTGCCCTGGGGTTTTGTGAAATCCAAACTACAAACATGTGTAAAAATTATTTGTAATTACAAATAAATTCTTTGTAATTACACACTTTTTTGCTTTGTGAAATAGGCTACTGATATTGTTATTATTCTTCGTCATTGTACGGATCGGAAAGTGCAGTGGGTGACTTAAAGAGTACATTTAAGTTCTTTTAGGGTTTCCAAAAGTGTAGGCAAGGTTATTTGGCAGCATACGGGCTGAAGTACGGGCTTTTGGTCATCGAACGGATCCTACTCCAGATAATCAACAAGAGTATCGTGTCAGAAACTGTACCAGACACCTGGAAGATGGCAGTTGTCATACCACTGCGTAGGAAGGGCGACATGAACACTGCACAAAATTTCAGACCGATCACAAATGTCCCAGTAATTATCAAAATTGTGGAAAAGGTTGTCTGCTCTCAAGTTGAAGCCTACCTGAGCCAGAACGGTCTGTACAGCCCAGAACAACACGGGTTCAGACACAGGCACAGCACTGGAACGGCACTCGTCAGTGTCAATGACAGCCTACTGGCGGTGGCAGATCAAGGTGACATCAGCATCCTTACACTGATTGATCTCAGTCGTGCATTCGATGTTGTTGACCATCATACTCTACTGAATCAACTGCAGCTGCTTCAGGTTGCCCCGGGCTGGTTTCAAAGCTACCTGGGTGGTCACCGACAGTGCGTTCAACTGTCTGGGAGAGGAAAGTCGGCACTGCTCCCAATCAACATTTACATTTTTGCAGGGCTCATGCCTCGGCCCGATTCTGTACAACATCGCCTCCAGCAGCGCTGCCTGCTATGTGCCGTCAGAGATCGATGGCTACACGGTTCGAATGGCCAGGTACGCTGATGACACCCAGCTGGTCATATCAGGACCGAAGGAACGGCTGTCAGAGATTCAGTCTGCATTGGAGCGAGTACTCGACACTCCAATCAACATTTACATTTTTACCACCTACTTTCCTACTTTCTCCAGAACCTACTTCCTCAGAGGCCACCTACTTTCTCCAGAATGGCATGAAGATCAATGCGGCAAAAAACAAACTGATGATGGTCGGGGGCAGATCTGCGCTGCAAGCTGCCGGAATGGATCCGGGTCGAGTGCTGTTCCTGGGCGAGACTCTACAACCCGTGTCTACTGTAAAAAATCTAGGAGTTATTTTCGATAGTCAGTTGAGCTCTGAGCCGTATATAAATCATGTCGTAAACAAATGTTTTGGTATGCTTGTTGGCCTTATGCACGCAAAACACGCACTTCCTTTACATGTGCTACCGACCATAGTAGATGCTTTAGTTTTGTCACATGTGCGGTACTGTAGTCAGGTATTCGGTTGTGCAACCAAGACCACGTTGAAGCGACTGCAAAGATTGCAAAACTTTGCTGCTAGAGTGATTTCCGGTAGAAGGAAGTACGACCACATATCAGACGTGATTAAGGACTTGGAATGGCTATCTATCGGTTCATTGGTTGACATGAACGACATGTGTCTTCTGCACAACCTTATTGTCACAGGTGAACCTGAGGTGCTAAGAAAAGACGTCTGTTACAATAGAGAAGTTTCCCAGCGTCGAACCAGGCAGTCGGATCACTTGTACGTGCCCCGGACTCGCACCAACATAGGCCAAAGGACATTCATATACCGAACGTGCAAACTGTACAATGAGCATGTGATTGGGACGGAGCTTCAAAACATGTCTCACGCACGCTTTAAGAAAGCGCTGAAATCTCGCCTCTTGAATTAGCTACCACAATGGGGTATTTTACAGTGTGTTTTGCTTTGTTTTTAGTTGTTCCTAGACCCCGCCCAGGCCCCCACCCAGATGACCGCAAAGACGGTGAAATACCTGGGACCGGCCCGACACCTGTCGGGTCGGTCGGGTCGGTTGGTCGGCCGGGCGAGCGGCTCGCCGGACTCTGGCCGGCGGATCGCTCGCCTGGCCGTCGGCGAGGGGGTCGCCGCCTCAGTGACCGCTGAAATAAGCGTGAGGCGGCGCGGGTGAGGCCTGACTTTTTATTGTGTTTCTTATTGTTTTATAATGATTTTGCTATCACCGTGTTCAAATTTTATGTTTTTATATGCATGTGTACCGTGTACGACAATGACCTCAGAATAGCCCTGAATTGTGGATTGGTCAGCTGACGTCAATACATACATACAGACATAAGTGATGGGTTTTGGTGGCACTGTTTTGCAATTAGGCCAGAGCGCCTATCTACCTAATTCATGATATCTTAGCACTGTAACTGGCGGCAATTTAACACAATATTAAATCGGAATTCCTTTGGATTGGAACTTGTTCAATGTTGACAGTTACATTGTTGCCTAGCGCAACATCGAACGATGCCTTGGGAGACAAATCGCGAGTTTATGCATTCCAAGCGTTCGCAGATGTCGTTGGGAGATAGACGCATTTTACGCTCAGTGGAACGTTGCAGTGGTTGCGGGCAGGGTGTTCCGGTCAAATGATGGCTGTAGGAAGTGTAGCAGTGGCCGATGCGATGTCTAGTCAGCGCTACCACCTCAATTATAATGCGCCTGCCGCTACATATCTGTCAATGATGGGACGTGGGCGGTTGAGAGAGAGAGAGAGCAGCCTCAAGCCTGGCTCGTTACGTCCATTGTGCGTCCATTGTATTCGACAAAGCGTTGATCGGTACGCAATCTCTTGTTGGTGTGCACCACACGTGGGTGCGACTAGCTACTGGTGCTTTTCGGAATTAACGCAATGTAGCCTTCTTGCGGATGCGTAAGAAACGCTTCCCATCCACCCCAGGGCTCTACTCAGCAGGTGCGTCGTGTGGGTAAGCTTTCGAGACCGATGCCGGAATGTTGCATCTAGTCATGTCATTCGACATGAGAAACGAGGGTCCAAGAGGGACTCTGGCGAGTTGCTCAGATCAGTCCAGTTAGTGGCTAGTCGAAAATCCAGTCATACCTGGGATAGTCTTGATTTATTTTGCACACGTATTGGAGGTCAAGGCGCTTCCGTGTTTCCATCAAGAGGGGTTTCTTACGCAGCCGCAAGAAGACTGCTTCGCGTGAATTCCGAAAAGCACCAGCAGCTAGTCGCACCCACGTATGGTGCCTTCCAACTACCGCCCCCCTGCCTGTCGTGGGTAGTGCCGGTTCAGCGCGGTCGCCAGCTACCGCCACCGCCGCCTGAGTCGCTGTGTGAGGCGCAGCCCAGCCCGGCCGGCCAGGCGCCCCACCAGAAACCGGCCGTCACCGCCTGCGCCAAGTCCTGCAAGCAGCTGTGGCACCAGGGCGGATCACCACAGGATGGCGTCTACTGGCTCACCGGGATGCCGGTCCCGGTGCTCTGCGACTTCAGCCACGACGACGGCGGCTGGACGCTGCTGCTGACGGCCGCCATCAGGGACGGCTGGGACCCGCTCAGCGTACAGGGACGCAACGAGCGCTCGCCTTCGCTCAGCGACAACTACTCGATCCTGAAGTACGCGGACGCCATCCGTGACCTGGGCAGCGGCGGCAGGTTCGCCTACCGGATCAAGACGCAGGCTGAGCAGGGTCGCCAGCGCTGGGGCGGCATCTGGCAAGCTCCGAGGGACTACAACTTCGTCGCGCAGTCGCCCAGCCGGACGGACGTCATGGTCGTCAGGAAGTTCGACAACTGGAGATACAAGGACGACGGCATCGAGCAGAGGATGCCGTGGATGAACACTGGGAACGGTGACGGCCTGCTGGCCACTTCTTAGTCGCCAGGAAGCACCTGGTGGAGCGCACTGGTCACCCGAGAGACCCAGATTACTTACCACCACAGTCCATGGATTAACGGGGACGCAGAACAGTCTGGCAAGGTTCTGTACTGGGTGAGGGAGTAGTTGGGGGACCTACCGCCGTTTCATGTTATCAGTTTCCGTGCTATCAGCCATGCCAACAAGACAATTTCAACCGGTCATTGTATGTACGCGTGGCGGGAAATGACTCGCGTTGGTGGAGTGCCCCAAAGCTCCAGTCATGCATTGCTTGTAAGCGTGAGTGTATATTAAATATATTTTAAGAGGTGTTCGTTTATTTTTATCGCCTGTAGTAGAGGACGAAGCGTCGTATTTTGTTCTCGGGAAGCTCGTCTTGTGTTTTCGAGCCACGCATTGGTGCTTTGCAATGTTTTAAAGGGGGAGGCTTTGGTTAGCTTGTCGACTTGGTTCGAATCCGGCGGTCTGAGCGCAAACCCTAGCAAACCAACATGCCCTGTTTGTATTTATATGACTGTTGCCTGTTCAAGCATGATGAAACTTTTAGCCCGTTTATTTTTGGGTAATATCACCAATCGTAAACCAGTAAGGCGCCGTAGTTGGCGATGAACGAGCGAGCGCGAAGGAAATGTATGGGGAATTTTAACTCGATCGGGCAAGTAGTTTCTGATTTACAAAAAAGGTGCGCGCGTGCGCACGTGCAGAGGCACCCCACCCATGACTTGTGGGAGGGCGGCGGCGGAGGGGTCCTTAACCACACACCAATTTTGAACACAATCGGCTCAGCCGTTCCTGATATATATAATAGGGGTGTGCACGTGCGCACGTGCAGAGGCCCTGACTGTGCAAATCCCTGACTTGTGGGGAACTGTATTGTATTGTATTGTATTGTATAATCACGAACAATCCACACGAATGTGTTTTTTACAGTTCTGAGTCAATAAAGGGATACACATGGGATAAGACATGACTCATAGTAAAACATGCACACATATGTACACATACGTCCACACCGAAATCGAAACAGAATCAGACATTTGCTGGCAGGAGTCGGCGCTTCAGCTGTCTTTTAAATTGTCTGACAGACATATCGTTTAACTAATATCGTCGTAATAATGTTTATTTAAAGGGAATGTTTCACCTTTGTATTGGTTTTGCACTGAGATAGTCATTATCTTTGGCCGTTATTGAAATGTCTAAATTATTAAGGTAATTGTTTCCAAAACTTATCCGTTTTTAAGAAATTTAATTTCGAATTTGCAAAATGGGGTCTATGCCGCCGCTGATTGGCTGGCAGCCACTTCAAGATTGTTGGTCCTGGAAGTCAGACGACCTGTATTTCTTGAACCTTGGCTGGGTCACCGAGTACGATGTAAACAACGGCCAACGCGATAGGTTGCGGTCGATTCTTTCCATGCAATGCCTTAGGCGTAATGTTAAAAAACGAAAATGTTACTGGGAACTGATCCCCAGTGACCCCAGTGGTGGTTACGCGCCAGACTATAACCTGCGTATATTTGACTACTTTCAGAAAGGTGAAACATTCCCTTTAAGGACATGGGTAATACAAAGGCTGCACATCCGATAAGACGAATTAGCAAACTGTTGGATCCTTGTTTTCCATTCTCTGTTTTGTTTCTGTCATGACTTAACCCGCCATTGACTGGTGGGGAGGGGGGCGTTTAACGCCCCCCCCCCCTGATGAATTTTCGTAATAGCTCAAAAAGGACTAGCGCTATCAACGTGAAACTTCGGGTATCTTCTTATAAATCACGTTTACGTCTTCTGTAAACAATAAAGAAATTTCGTAGATTTTTTCTTCTTCTCTTTTTTTTCTTCTCTTTTTTTTTCTTCTCGAGTTATATCGAATTTAGTGACATCACTACACACGAATTTTACACCAAAATCAGCTAAACTTTGACAGGCCGTAGAAATGCCATATTTAAAGCAAAATTTTATCGAAAAACTCCAAAAGATAGCAAATTGCAAGTGCTACAAATCTGATATCTCGGAATTCGGAAAATGTTGGGTATTGACCCCCAAAATAAAAATAAACTGTTTTTGGGTGGAAAATGACTACAAAATCGAATTTTTCAAAGATATTCAAAAAGCCGGAATATATGTCAGATAATCGCATATGGGAAACTACCATGCCAAATTTTAGATTGATATCACCATTTTGACTGACGTATGGCATCTAAAGTATGGGTAACTCATAACGTCATATTTACAAATGTGTTTTTTTTTGCTCTTGTTCACCAGATACAGACAAATAAATTGCACCACTGTATTTCTGAGACCAAACTGGTCTAGAAACATACCTTTGTTATTTAGATTTATCAATTCAAAATTTTGATCTTCAGTGACCTGAACTTGACCTGAACTTGACATTAACTTCACGTTAATGCAGTCGGGTGGTAAAATGACTATCACTATCGAAATAAACGTGGAAAATAACTCATAAAACATGTGTTGCATGACTTTCGTAGATATTTTAAGCATAGTGACCTTTCGTGACCTGACCTTGACCTTGACCTTGGCCAACAATCTCACTTTAGGCCATTTGGGATGTGTATGATACCTTTTGCAGCACTTTGGGCGATAATGGTCGTATTCGAAGGCTTTGGATGGAAAATATGGCCCATAGGCTCAAATACGTCGATTTTGACCCTTGACCTGATCGTGACCTGACATTTGACCTTATTTGGACATTTGTGAGCATGCTTTAGATTCATCTCATGAGAGATTTCGATTGCCACCTTGTGCGTCTCGCTGCGATAATTGGTTCGGAAGATAACCAGGGGGGGGGGGGGGGGGTTAACGCCCCCCCCCCCCCCAGTCAATGGCGTTCGTCTAATGGCGCTCGGTTAAAGCTGTGCCTTGAATGGAGTCCTCATAATAATTTATGACTGATTATATATTGATGCTATTTTTTTATTGTATTGATTTGGTTTATTGTTCGATATTATAGATTTCTCATAAACTGATATAACTTATATGTTGCAACTTATGAGCTAATACAAATTGAGAAAAGATATTCTTGATCATAGATAATTGTACGTAACAGTTTATGCACCTTTATCTATGCCTTTATTATCTATGCCCGGATCATAATGGACTGTGTCGAAATCATCATACCCTGAAACAATGGATCGGAGATCCCATGGGATATAATTTGGCATCTTTCGGTTGATCTATCAACGACGCCGTAACTAGGGATTAAATGTCATGCATGGTATGTTTATCTTCCACGAGATTCATGACAAACTGCTTTGAACCTCGCTCTGCTGCAATATTGCCGATAATTGAAACAATGCAGTAAGTAGGCGAAATTGCCAGCCGAGTGGTATGGCTTGAAGCGCGATATGTGTCGGTCGGTCGATAGCAGATTGGCCGAATTGCCAGCCGAGTGGTATGGCTTGAAGCGCGATATGTGTCGGTCGGTCGATAGCGGATTGGCCGATTGACGGTCAGATCAGACGGTGGGTTTGTTCC
This sequence comes from Chirona hameri, assembly GCA_036785665.1. Lineage (NCBI taxonomy): Eukaryota > Metazoa > Arthropoda > Thecostraca > Balanomorpha > Balanidae > Chirona > Chirona hameri. The sequence continues at coordinate 43,200 of JAXIVJ010003554.1, forward strand.
GATCCGCCGCCCCCGTCGCAGGCCACATAGACCACAGAAGTGCTCGGGCGCCACTGCGCAACGAGTATCGCTTGTTATTCATAAAAACACGACCAAAAAGATTATATGATAGTATGTATGGTGAGAACAAATGAAGCGAGGTTCCTTGCTGGTGCAGTGCTCCCTTCTGGTGATGTTTTTTTTGCGTTAAGTTTCGTGCATGCGTAATTCATATCCCCCGTCCTCCGTCCTTCTCCGTCCCCCAGTTCAGCGTGCTGAGGAATAACATGATTATTACCAGTAAAACGCCTTTTTGGGCGATAACCGAGCGGGCGCGCACTGGTAAAGCTAAAACAGGTTTGAAATATGAAACGGCACGGGAGCACACGTGGTAGTAACACATAGTCCTTTCAGTTATTTTAGTCCTCCATCAAAATTGCCAGGCCTCCATGCATGACAACATAAAAATTAAGTTTGAGTAAATTGTACATGATCTCCTTTCTCGAATCCGCCAAAAGGGAGTACGTCCTGAGCGGCTGCATGCTTCAGCGTATACAAAACGAATGATTAGATAAATCAAGCCTTCTTATCAATCATTATTTTGGTTCATTTCGACGTCTGCGGGTGTCACGCGCTGTGATACCACCCCTATCAAAACGTACCATAACAAAATCAAAATTGATTTGATGGTCCTATCCAATGGTGAAAATCCGATCTCAATCGGAGCAGTGGTTGCAAAGTTATTAGCTTCCGAAAAGCGTCTGTACGGCCGGGTCGGGCCGGGTCAAACGTAAATTTGTCTAGTAAGTTGACGAGAAACCTCACGGGTGCTTCGCGCCCGCTCGGTAATTAACCTTATCCTCAAATTGTTCGAAACAAAATAATTAAAAGCCAAAATTGTTACGGGTATATTCGGGCACTGCCCTTTATCGACCGAATGCCTAAACCGAATGACAGCTATGCCAGCGATCTTCTTATACATATCTTATATGTATGTATGTATGTATTTACATTCTTGAGCAATCCACACACGGCGTGGCGATTACCGCTCAGAGTCTGGGCCAGGTTCGCGACATGCGGGAACAAGTTAGCTATTCACACAAACCACACGGCACACATACAATTTCTCACAAACACACAATTCATGCCGCACTCAGTGATACGTATATACACTCGGTGATTTATCACACTCGGTGATTTATTTACACGCACCCGAGTCGACTGTCGACCGTCGACTGAGTCGCGCTTTTGCGGCACGGGCAAATCTGGCGGGAGGTAGCAGCGCCAGCTCTCTGGGAAGCGTGTTTAGAAGCGCCGCGGCACGATAGCCAAAACGACGCTTGCCAGTTTCGAGTCGGGGTCGTGGGAGGTGAAATAGGTTGTCCTGGCGAGTGGATCTAGGTCTAGTGTCAGAGTTTAGGGTAAACAGAGACGCTAGTGCCTCGGGTTCTCCCCGCTGGATGGCCTTTTGGGCTGTGGCTACAGTCTGATAATCTGTCATAGTTTTTGGTGTCATCCAGCCGAGTTGGTCGCGCAGGTCGGAAACATGGTCGAACTTGCGGCGGCCGAAAATGACCCTAGCGGCGAAGTTTATAATTTTTTGGATCCGTTGGAGGTTCTTTTTGGTACCATTGCCATAGACTGTGAGGCAGTACTGAATGCGTGACATGACGAGTGCCATCACAAGTGTTTTGATGACACCGTCGGGAATATAGTGGCGGATGTGGGAGAGGCCGATTAGTAGGCCCATGCAGCGGCGGCTGAGGTCAGACACGTGGGCGTCCCAGGACAGGGAGCTGTCAAAGACAACACCAAGGTTCCCCACCTGCGCGCATGGTTTCAACTCGGAGTCACGGAATGATACTGTAAAAGCGGGCATGTTTCGTAAATTTTGACGGCTGCCGAATACCATAAATTGAGTTTTGGTGGTGTTGACTTTAAGCGCATTTGCACAGAACCAACTGTCAAGTGATGCAAGAGAAGCTTCCATGCGCGAGATGAGTCCCCCGAGGTCGCTTTGCGGACCGCTCACCAATATCTGGGTGTCGTCAGCGTACTGGAAGACAGCAGCGTCTCCAGAGCACAGCGATAGGTCGTTTGAAAATACAGTAAAGAGCAGGGGACCCAGGGCTGATCCTTGAAAGACACCCATGGTATTAGGGAGAGGACGCGACAGTACTCGGCATCCGGGCCCATTCTGCAAGGAGACACTCTGTGTGTGTCCTTGTAGATAGGCGGTGAACCAGGAGGTCTCAATGCCGTGCATTTCCAGTTTGCCTATCAAAAGTTCGTGATCGATGACATCGAAGCATTTACTTAGATCGACGAGGCACAGCATTGAGACCTCCCCTGTCGGTGGCGGCAAGGATGCGGTCGGTGACTGACAGCAGCGCTGTCTCGGTAGAATGCCGGGGGCGGAAACCGTGTTGGGTGCAGGCCAGAAGATGGTTTTGTGAGAGATAATGATAGAGCTGCTGATGGACAACTCTTTCTACAACTTTCATGATGACAGGGACTAAGGAGATAGGTCGGAAGTTGGTGGGATCGGATGGATTTCCAGACTTGAAGATGGGGTGGACGATAGAATGTTTCCATTCATCAGGGATGTCAGATCTCATGATGCAGGTGTTTATAATATGCAGGATGACGTCACAGGTAGCTGGGAATCCGGTTTTAAGCATTCGGATGCACACCCCATCAGCACCGCGTGCGGCTGAGTTACGCATGCCGAAAATTGTACGACCGAGTTCATCGAGCGAGATTGCTCTGGGTTTAAAGCTGCAGGCACCGACACGGGGGAGGCGAATATTGAGCTTTGGGGCTGTGGTTTTGGTGCGGATCTCAGAAGCGATGCGCGGACCAATGGACACGAAGAAGGAGTTTAAGTCGTCAGCGGATACATCGGGCTGCACACTTTGTCCGTCCTTCTTGCCAGCTATAACTGACCGTATGCTTTGCCACACCTTGTTGGGACCCCTCTCACTGATCTCCCTCTGGAGTTCACCACGTCGGTCGCGTCTCAGCGCGGTACGGACAGAGCGGTTTAGATCTCTGTAGACCTCCGACTGTCGACCGAAACGCCGTAGCGCGGCGCGGCGTTGGTCCATGATTTTTCGAGTGGCAGAGGAGGCCGGAGGAGCGGTGGGATTTCGGATAGTCACGTTTTTTATAGGCGCATGGTCGTCAAAAACGGGCAATAATTGGGTCAGGAAGGCGTTCCACTGGTCGCTTACAGACGTGGCACGAAACACACGCTCCCAGTTAGCAGACAACAGGTCATAGTTAAGCGCCTCTACATCTACACGGCTGATAGAGCGAGAGTGGATAACGGTTGGTTTCTTACATTGTTTTGGGACATCAATAACTGCATGAATGAGTTTGTGTGGGCTGAAGTGACAGAAAGTAACACTACAATCACGTACCGGCTCACGATTTTTGACGATACATACATCTAAGAGGGACCCGGAAGTATAAGTTGGAACGGTTACTAGCTGCTCGAGGGAGTAGTCAGCTAAAAAGTCACTGAGGTGTACACGCGCGCGAAAGCTCTGGTCCTTCATGATATCACAGTTCAGGTCGCCACAGTGACAAATGGGACCTTTGGGTGGTCAATTAATACTCGTTGTAGCTGGGTCTCGAGGTCAGCGAAGTCGGCGCGCAGGGCGGCATCAGAGTGTCAGGTGGCCGGTAGAGCGAGCCAACGATCAGCTGTCGGTTCCGCTCAAGCTTTAGCAGCGCCCACCGAGACTCGAGCAAGCTACCGGGGTGCGAGGAGACGCTCAGCTTCAGCGCTACTGATGTTATGGTGGTTTTCGTGAGGATAGCGACCCCACCGTGGCCGCTGCCGTCTGGTCGGTCAGCTCGGCTGATCGAGTAGCCGGGGATCACCATCAGGCGATTTGGGGTGGTGGGGCGCAACCATGTCTCCGACAGCAGGATGACGTCAAGGTCGTGCCGACTGATCACCTCTGTCAGCTCCAGAAGCTTCGGTTTCATGCTCTGAATGTTAAGAGCGCCGATTATAATGACAGCAATGACAGAGATCTTCTTATACCATATGAAAGCGAGACCGAATGTCTGTATTCGGTCGATAAAGGGCAGTGCCCGAATATACCCGAAACAATTTTGGCTTTTAATTCTATTTTCGTCCGAACAATTTGAGGATAAGGTGAGAATAATGTTAATAATAATATTTTTGAGTCATGGTGAAATCGCGAATTTGAATGCAATTCCGATTGACAAAATACACGATCTGTCAATTACATGTGTCTTCTAGGCGCTGCCGGATGCTAAAATAAGCAGAACAAAACTGACTATCGATAGAAAAACGAGAAGTGGTATATCTTATGCATCGGACATATTATATCTGCATTTGCCTCATGAAAACAGGTTTCGTGAGGATCATCCACCTTAATTCCGGCAAATCCGTATTGAAACGCGGATGGGATTTGACCAATTATCCAGTGGAATCTTTTCAGCTATCTCCGACTGCAATATTGGCAGAAACTATTGCCGAACCATTCCGGGTTAATTTAATTGACCAATGGTGGCCTTCAACAAATATGTTTTTTCAACGTTATTCTTATGTTGATTTTATACCTATTCTAATTTCCCGTGGCGAATGGTTTGTTCCTGTTTCCCTTGAGTAAAGCACTAGCAGCGAACTTAGCAAGCATTAACAGCGAGTACAGTACTAACAGCGAAACAGCGAACCTATATACTAACATTCTGGCTGACAGTGCAAAACTGTTTTATTCAAAGTGAAGCATTTGCTTATGATGGAAAATCATCACTCAGTTTATATGCGGATCATCTGGGAACTGCGGCGCGTGTAAGACATCGCGTCCTTAAACTTTACACAGCAGCCTGGTGTTTTATCCCTGTACTCTCAGCACCGCATTACAGACCTAATTACACAGCAGCCTGGTGTTTTATCCCTGTACTCTCAGCACCGCATTACAGACCTAATTACACAGCAGCCTGGTGTTTTATCCCTGTACTCTCAGCACCGCATTACAGACCTAATTACACAGCAGCCTGGTATTTTATCCCTGTACTCTCAGCAGCGCATTACAGAGCTAATTACACAGCAGCCTGGTGTTTTATCCCTGTACTCTCAGCAGCGCATTACAGAGCTAATTACACAGCAGCCTGGTGTTTTATCCCTGTACTCTCAGCACCGCATTACAGACCTAATTACACAGCAGCCTGGTGTTTTATCCCTGTACTCTCAGCAGCGCATTACAGAGCTAATTACACAGCAGCCTGGTGTTTTATCCCTGTACTCTCAGCACCGCATTACAGACCTAATTACACAGCAGCCTGGTGTTTTATCCCTGTACTCTCAGCAGCGCATTACAGAGCAAACCACTCTTAGTACGAGACGCAGCCGGACCAAACTGGACGGCAGCCGTCATCTGCGGCCGCCTGTCAGGTTTGGGCACGCCATGACGTCATCAGAGTCGTGATGGCATCAGTACTGGCCGATTGCCCGCCGGCAAATGGCAAGGAGCGGGACAAGAGGAGCAGAGCTGTGCAAATTCTCCTGATGGATGTTAGTAACTTTGCCCTTCACATGGCATGTGTGCCAAAAATTGAGATTGGATTCGTCATCGCTGTGACGAGATGACGAGATGCGACCAAATGGCGACCACCATGCTAAACGACGCAACCGGAGCGTGCCAATTAAAGTGAATCAAAATTCGAAGTACCAGAGGCGCTGACATAGGTATTAGGTAGTGACACGTGATTATTTCATAATCAGATTTGTCTAGTTTTTTTTTTCTCGGGCTATCACTAATGGGTGTACCAAATAAGGTGAATAATACTCGTTAAATCTGCGGCGTCTACCTGTAATTGATTTTCTCTCAGGAAGCTCTTTAAAACATTATGGATTTTGTCTGTAGCCGCTGCCGGTTTCCGCACTGCCTTCTAATCCGAGCGGAGTCTGTGATAGTCATCTCGGCTCGGCGGTCCGGCTGGCTGCGGATCGGCGCGGCGGCGGACGGGTGGTGGGGTGATTGGCGGACGGGTGGTGGGGTGAGGGGCGGATGGGTGGCGGGGTGATTGACGGACGGGTGGCGGGGTGATTGGCGGACGGGTGGCGGGGTGATTGGTGGACGGGTGGCGGGGTGAGGGGCGGACGAGTGGCGGGGTGAGGGGCGGACGAGTGGCGGGGTGAGGGGCGGACGGGTGGCGGGGTGAGGGGCGGACGAGTGGCGGGGTGAGGGGCGGACGAGTGGCGGGGTGGGGTGGGGGGGGGGGGGGGGCGGACGGGTGGTGGGGTGAGGGGCGGACGGGTGGTGGGGTGAGGGGCGGACGGGTGGCGGGGTGAGGGGCGGACGAGTGGCGGGGTGAGGGGCGGACGAGTGGCGGGGTGGGGTGGGGGGGGGGGGGGCGGACGGGTGGTGGGGTGAGGGGCGGACGGGTGGTGGGGTGAGGGGCGGACGGGTGGCGGGGTGAGGGGCGGACGGGTGGCGGGGTGAGGGGCGGACGAGTGGCGGGGTGGGGGGGGGGGGGGGGGCGGACGGGTGGTGGGGTGAGGGGCGGACGGGTGGCGGGGTGAGGGGCGGACGGCAGGCGGGGGTGAGGGGCGGACGGGTGGTGGGGTGAGGGGCGGACGGGTGGCGGGGTGAGGGGCGGACGAGTGGCGGGGTGGGGGGGGGGGGGGGCGGACGGGTGGTGGGGTGAGGGGCGGACGGCAGGCGGGGGTGAGGGGCGGACGGGTGGCGGGGTGAGGGGCGGACGGCAGGCGGGGGTGAGGGGCGGACGGGTGGGGGGATGAGGGGCGGACGGGTGGCGGGGTGAGGGGCGGACGGGTGGCGGGGTGAGGGGCGGACGGGCGGCGGGGGTGATTGGCGGACGGGTGGCGGGGTGAGGGGCGGACGGGTGGCGGGGTGAGGGGCGGACGGGTGGCGGGGTGAGGGGCGGACGGGCGGCGGGGGTGATTGGCGGACGGGTGGCGGGGTGAGGGGCGGACGGGTGGCGGGGTGAGGGGCGGACGGGTGGCGGGGTGAGGGGCGGACGGGCGGCGGGGGTGATTGGCGGACGGGTGGCGGGGTGATTGGCGGACGGCAGGCGGGGTGAGGGGCGGACGGGTGGCGGGGTGAGGGGCGGCTATCTCACGTGCGGCGCGGTGGCTTACTGTCAGCCGATGACATCACTGCTGACGATATCCGTCATCCTGGTCAAGGCTACCGAGGCCCCACACCTTCACCGTCCTTCTCCCCCTCCTCCATCCTCCTGGCTGAGCGCGGCTTGACCTACCGAAGGCCGGCGGCGGCACGCGTACGTGCTGCAAAACTGTAATGCTTACCGTACCCGTATGTGTGAGTCTGAGACAGTGTGGTGGGCTGGTCAATGCGGTCAATGCGCATCTCGCCGTGTCCTTATATGGCCAGATGTCCGTACAAAAACGGCTTGTACAGAAGCGCTGAATGCATAAATAAATACTGACTGGTTCACAATGTGATAACCACATAGGTGCAGCACTCAGTTGATATTTGAAATAGAACTTCCCCCTGAACAGTGAACACAGCTTTCTGTGCCTGCTGAACTGACCCCTGAACACACCTTCCTGTGCCTGTTGAACTGCCCCCTGAACACTCGAAGCTGTGCCTGCTGAACTGTCCCCACGGTTCGTTAGAAGGGTTCGGAGGGCTCGAACTACAGGAGATGCACCATTGGAAAGCTGAGCTCACGCGGAATTCACCGATGTAAATTTGTCAAAAATCTGTCAAGTTTTTTTTTGTTTATCGATATTTTGTCCGAATTCGCGCCCCTTTCGTTTGGCCAGGGCTATCGCGTATGGCAGGCCGGAAATGCAGACCAATGGCATGTCTACCGATTCGTCATGCTCTGCACGACAAGGTCTCATAGAATTCAACGCCATTAGATGGTTTCGTTGGTTGCATGGCTGCATCAAAGCCAAGGGCTCCCGGTGTCGGCACTAAGGCGCACTCTCGCCCGCGCATCACACGCAGAATCGCTCCTCGCGACACGCGAGCTGAGCACTGCGCGCCGCCGGCCCGGCTTATGGAGCGGGCCCTCGGCCATTCACGGAGAAACGGTGCATTGCATGTTGAAAACCCTAGCTCTGTCCACTAGCTCAGCTATTCAAATCTCCTGGCAAATTTCCAGCCACCTGCGATCGCTACAAATGATACTTGTAGACAATTGTATGCACCATATTTCCCAAACGTAGCCTCTGACCGGGACTGGGCGCTGGCCCGGCTCGACCAACATCGAGGCTGTACACGATGTACCGTCAGTGGCCACAGCGCGGCCACCGCCGGCCGGCTGGCCGATCAGGGTCAGGTCATGACCTGCGGCGGCCGCGCTGTGGCCTCTGACGTCACATCGTGTACAGCCTCGAAGTTGGCCGTGCTGGGCTGGCGTCCAGTCCCGGTCAGAGGCTACGTTTGGCAAATGTGGTGCATACAATTGTCAAAAAGTACCATTTGTGTCTATAAGTACCATCGGAGGTGGCTGGAAATTTGTCACGATCTCGTTGAATAGCTGAGCTAGTGGACAGAGCTAGGTTTTTCAACATGCGATGCACCGTTTGTCCGTGACTGGCCGAAAGCCCGCTCCGTAAGCCGGGTCGGCGGCGCGCAGTGCTCAGCTCGTGTGTCGCGAGGGGCGATTCTGCGTGTGAGGCGCGGGCGGGAGTGCGCCTTAGTGCCGACACCGGGAGCGCTTGGCTTTGATGCAGCCGTGCAACCAACCAAACCATCCAATGGCTTTCCATGCTATGAGACCTTGTCGTGCAGAGCATGACGAATCGGTAGACATGCCATTTGTCTGCATTTTCGCCAAACCATACGCGATAGCCCTGGCCAAACGAAAGGGGCGCGAATTCGGACAAAACATCTTTAGAAAAAGGCCCTTGAAGATTTTTGAAAAATTTACATCGCTGAATTGTGCGTGAGCTGAGCTTTCCAATGGTGCATCTGCCGTAGTTTGAGCCCTCCGAACCCTTCCAACGAACCGTGTCCCCGGCACGGTCCGGCTTCCAACGAACCGTGTCCCCGGCACGGTCCGGCTTCCAACGAACCGTGTCCCCGGCACGGTCCGGCTTCCAACGAACCGTGTCCCCGGCACGGTCCGGCTTCCAACGAACCGTGTCCCCGGCACGGTCCGGCTTCCAACGAACCGTGTCCCCGGCACGGTCCGAACCCTTCCAATGAACCGTGTCCCCGGCACGGTCCGGCTTCCAACGAACCGTGTCCCCGGCACGGTCCGGCTTGCGCTTTCTGTGATTGCTTCCTGTGCCTGCTGAAGCGTCTGATGATTCTACCGTCTTTTATAGGATCAATCTGAAAATAAATGTTTAATTTGTATTCACAGATAAAATACAATTATTAAAAGCAATTGAAGTATGGGTGTGTGTGTGTGTGTAGGATACAGACAGTAATACCAGATGATCAGATACAAATGTGCTTATTAAAGGGAAATAGTGACCTTTTGATTTATTTACCTGCATTATTATATTACGCATGTATGGTATCAAATTGATCGCATCTCAATTTAAAAGTGAAATAGCAACGTTTTCTATTTCGAAAATTACACTTTGGGACATTAATAATGTGTACGTACATATGGTGACGAACAGTATGATCCATCACTATCTCTGGTTTGAATGCTGATTTGTAAACAAGTCATAGGGCCAGAAATGAATAAGTGTGCCAAGAAGCGTGACAACATCCCTGATTGGTCAATGCAACAAATCGCCGACACTAAATAGGTCGCCGTCGATGTGCATCGATGAACTTCCGATTTAATTGGCATTTTTTGTATTGTTTGTTAAATTTGTTTTGGATTTTTTAAAATATTTGTCATGATAATATAAAGCATAGTGTTATACACAGCAAGAGATACAACTATACAAAACTCCTAATGTTGAAAATGAATTAAACAATTTTCGGAAATTGAGGGTCAGAGGTGCAAAAAAACTGCTTACTTGGCCACTGAAGTGGGAGACAGAAAAACATCGGCAATACAATGCCCAGGAGACATAATACTGCTAATTACAAGTATTTTTAAGCAATTTTCTGTTTTTGCTTTGACCGTCGTACAACTACCACAGAACATTCTTCATAAATTATAGCATAGCATTCACGGTATTTAATTTAGTACTTGTTTCCTCTGAGAGACAGACAGGCTGAGAGACAGGCAATAGTGGGCAAAAGGTAATACCTGGCGAGACAGACACAATCTTCATAAGGGTTTTCTTTACTGCTGCATAATAGGAATTTTGACCCTTAACGCCTGTCTCTCGCTACAGCATTATTTTTCAGCTCCCTCATATTGTACATATCTGGCGCATCTGTGATGAAGCGGGTTTGTGTTCACAGCGTCGTTCACCAGTATTCTAGGCTCGGACTAAAAGCTGGAGTTCTCGCAGCAGTTGGCCGCCAGGGACCGGTAGTGAGCCAGGGTGTTATGACGTCGCAAGCAAATGGTATTTATGAATACCATTTTCAAATGCGTTAAATATACCATATATAAATGGTATATTTAACGCTAAATATGTATTTATTTATTTATTTATTTATAAACAAATACACATTTAGCGTTGGTTGCTAAATATTTCCTTGTGACGTCATAGATCCTGACTCACTAGTGGTCTCTGGCGGCCAACTGCTGCGAAAACTCCAGCTTTTAGTGCGAGCCGTATTCTGTGACCGCATGTATTAGGCATACCATATCATATGCCCACCTACACTTAAACGGCCTTGCACCTACGTACCTATTTTTGTGATTTATATATTGTGTCGTCAGGGGCGGAACTTTTTGTTTTTGGTTGGGGATGCAGTAGCAGGTAAACACCCCTTTCCATTTTTTTCTTACATATATAAACAAAAATGAAACATCATGCTGCTATGTGCTCTCAGAGGCATTTGCTTGCTTTGTTCCCAGCTTCGGTAAATTTGCAGTTTAAGTAGACTCCATTAAAAACGAAACAAACAAAAAATAATTTTTTTTTGGTGCTGATTCCAAATATGTCCACTATTTGTGTCATTATTTGTTTCTTCGTTTGGATTAATTTATAGGTATATTGTGTTTTTTTGTTGTTTTTTTTACATTTTTTTTGGGTGGGGTGGAAGGGGGGGGGGGGGTCATTGGGTAAAACCATATATTTTCCTCAAACTTCTTGAGTGGGGGCAGCTGCTCCCCTGCCCCCTCTTCCACCGCCCCTCCCCCTGCCCCTCCCTCCGTTCCTATGCCTATGGTTTGCACATCTGCAAGGTTTTTCAGCGATGACGAAAAAATAAAAACGGTGGGACGAAGCGTATCCGTTTTCTTTGCCCACCTTATACCTCATCTTGTGCCAAACTTTTGTATCTTTGAGATAACCACTCTTATGTAATATTTGTTTGCGGATTTGAGATTTTCTCGTCTTTGGGTACCTTTTACTCCATCACATTTCCCTTGCTTAACAAAATGAACGGTTTCAACAACAAATAACTGACCTCAAAGGGGGTCTTAGCCCCTTGTCCCTGTAAGAGGCGTCTTTAAAACAACAGAGCAATCTGATTATGCCGACTTGTTATGCGTTACATTTTACAGTGGCGCATAGGTGTCGCCAAGGAGGAAGGGGGGGGGGGGCAAACAGGGACATCGTGCTCCCAGAACCTGGGACTGAATACCTCTTGACATTGATACATATTAATATTTCAGGTTCGGAAAAATGGGGCAGGTTGATGAAATCGGAGGCTCGCCTCGACACCAAACCTGCATTTTTTGGGGGTGCAAAATATGATTGATTTTTTTCCTAGTAAAAGTTGTTTCTTAGGACGCGAACGTCTGCCACAAATACTTCTTCTCAAACTTTAAATATCTGGTGATGCCAATAGTCCAGGGCCGGTCCTTCTACATATTACAGCTGAGATGTAAAAATAAAATAAAATACATGCACCATATTTCCCACAAGGTAAACAAACTAGGCAGTAGGCAGTAACAGCATTTTAGTATGCTTTCATCTTTGTTAATACAAAAAAACTAGGCAGTACTTTAGTAATAATAAAAGAGACAAATACGGCGCAGTCATGACAAAATATGGCGCATTTATCTTGCATTGCTTTCAATATTTGTGCTGTTTTCGTATAACTTGGTTTGATTGGTGTTGAATAAGCCTATTTTATTTTAAAATGACCTTTACTGATGTGGCCCTCCACTGTTCAACACCATGACCAGGTATATCTTGTGCAAATAATGTTAGTCAGGCTCAAAAATGATAATCCTGACTTGTAGCCCATTTTGTTTAGGTCTATGATAATGTCTGCTCTTTTTCCAGCTCAGGATGAATGGTATGCTTTCAGACACAAAACATTTATATTATTGGTCAAATTATTCATTAAGTGTCAATTTCACCAACATATTTATACTCAAATTTTAACACATTTGGCCAATTTAAGGGTGTATTGTAATATGTGACCTGTCCATTATCCAGAACTACGCACAATGTGAAAACTGAAATATGCTTCACCTATTCTCGCTTTGCTCATGTTTTTTTAATGTAAGCACCTAGATTGACATTTTGTGTGTCTGAAATTGAAAAAAGATACCTGTTCTTTAGTGTGTATGACCATTGACCTATATGTATGACCATTGTGTATGACCATTGACCCGGCAGTTGTGTTGGTACTGTGCCCTTTTCCTTTTATATTGTTGTTGCATCTATAACATTGACTTTTTTAAAGTTGGGGGGGAGGGGGCTGAATGACAAGTTGGGGGCTGAGCCACAAGTTGAGGGGGCTGAAGCCCCCTCAACTGAATATGATCCTACGCCCCTGTATATTTGTACAGTGTCTCATTCTTCCCCCAGCCAAAATGACCAAAACACTTAACCCTATCTGACAGACAGTAAGTCATATTATTGGGGATGCAGATGAAAGACTGGGGATGCAGATCAGAGCATTGGGGATGCACCTGCATCCCCCTAAGTATATAAAGTTCCGCATGTGTGTGTCGTACTCGACATTACAAGGGACAAGGAGACACATTTTCGTTTTTGCAATTTGGTGGAAACAGTCGCGACGTTTTTTCACCTCTGTTGAGGGTCGCAACCACTAACTAGGCCGCCGTTATATGCATCAGTTAACTGCTAATTTGGTTACCTTTGTATTCAATGGCTGTTAATTGTAGATCATTGTCGGGCATATAATCACAACAAGCAGAACGCAAAATATATTTTACACTCCATTGCGTACAAAAGCAAGACGGGAAAAGCCCGCGGTTTGATGAGGACCAAAAGTACTTGCAAGTACCGGTCGTTAAAAGTGTGGAACGCTTATCAACTTTAACTTGAAATATCTTTCGGTAGGCAATTTTTTATGCAAAATGTAATGAATTTACAATATATTTGTATCTTGTCTGTCGATTTCAAGTAATAACTCCATATTTGTGGGGAAATGGCATTATTTCCCTTTAAAGGGAATAGGTCACCTTCAAAGTTGTCTCGAAGTTCAACCATACGGTGCATCTTGAGCTCAAAACTACGAATATGACTTTGGTTTGGACAACTGATAGATATATGTGAAGAAAGAAGTAAGTTTCTCTTTCTATTTCACGAGAAATCGTACGATAGCAGCAGGCGTTACGGCTCCCCCGCTCCGCCTGACGCCAAGTACAGTCTCTGACAAGAGGCTGCCGCGCCGCCCGGGCGGCTGAGCGGATATTAACGAGGCGTCGTGACCAGAGACTACGTGCCAGAGAGTGTACCTGCCTCCGGCGGCGAGCCGGCGGCGGCAAGCGGCGAGCGAAAGGAACTGATCGTGGCCCGGAACAGCGGAATTGAATCCGGGCCCACTAGTCCTGTGTCGAAATTACTTAACGTAGGGAGGTAATTCTTTCACCCCAACCCATTTTTAGATCTGCTCTACAAATCTGCTATCTCAGTCCAAAACTCCATGTTAAAGGTGAACTATTCCCTTTAACTATGACTATCGCAATGTTTCACCTGAATGCTTTAACCCGCGAGTTACTGGGGGGGGGGGGCTATTTTTTGCCCCCCCTCCCGTTATTTTGCAATAACTCCTAAACGAACATTGGTATCGTCACCAAACTTGCAGTACCTTCTCTCACATCAATTCTACATATGTTGGCAAACGGAAAAATATGAGGCTATGATAGGTCAACCGGGAATGACGTCAGAGTGACGTCATGTTCTTCGGTTTTTGTTGCAAAATAATGGTTTGCGGAACACGCTGTCAAAGGTACGTTATTTGAGATAAACTAAATTGTTATAAATCAAATTACTAACAATAGACCGGGCTATCAAACTGCTATCTCGGATTTTTGAGTTTTTTCGAAATTCAAAATTTTGAGAAATCCATTTTTTTTTTACAAAATTTTCAAGAAAAAATCAAAATTATCCAAAAACCGGAATATATGTGATCAAAACGTATTCGGTGAATATGTGTACCAAATTTAAAGTCGATATCTTTAAAAATGACCGAGTTATGACCTTTAAATGACAAAAATCGACCACTTCTCAGCATTACTGTGCATAAAAAACGCATTTCCATTTTTGCTTTTTACTTATATTTATATGGAACAAACAATGTTCTAATGTCATTTTTCGCGTTCTAGACGAAAAACAAACCCATAAACATGTGTTACAACGCATAATGACCGTAATCTGCAGTTTGACCTCGTGACCTCGGATGACCTTGACCTGGCCCAAGGTCATAAACAGCTTAGAAAGGTACTTAGAAGTGTCAGACACACGAATGATACCGATTTATCGACAGTTTATGCGTTTAATATCGCAATTTTGCGCGACAATTCCATCCATCGAGACCTTTTGACACGGTCAAACATTTTGTACTTGACCTGACCTGTGACGTCATCGGTGACCCCGAGGTCAACCAAATTATGTTTCCCTCGATAAATTTCACAGGGCTATCGAATGCCGTTTGAATTTTTACATTCTGTCCAGTAGTTCCGGAGATCAGAGGGGGGGGGGCTACAAATAGCCCCCCCCCCCCAGTAAGTCGCGTTATGAAATATACCCCAGTAACTCGCGGGTTAATAGTTCGAACATTTTAGTGACCAGCAGCACTTCAAGGGAAGCAGCTTACGCTCTGAGGTCATTCCCATTGTCTAACTGTAAGTGCTTATCTCATCTGACTTCCATCCCAGACATGTGGGATGAGACTTTAGGGCAGAGTGTCGACTGAACATTGACCTCACCACGGCACAGGTCAGTGAAGCTGATCACATTGTGCCATTCCCACCGTCTATGCTACTGGGCCGGTACTAACTTAGTGGCGAGGGCGCTAACATAGCACACGAACAACCATCCAGTACAGATCAGTTGAACTCCCAAATAGATAGACAGACGGACAATGGACAATATTTCTGAATAGTCGAAGGCACGATATCTACTAGCATAGTTACACCTTTTCGCCTTTGTTTTGTGACGTATTTCTGCATTTAAATGGTCACGCACCTTCACCAAGATCCCAATACCGAGGTTTAGACAGAGCCTAGTAATCGACGGGCGTGAGCCACAATTTCGCACACACATATCCTTCGAACCTCTCCGCTCTGGCTGCAGGGCCCGACTGCTGCCCGTCATATGCAGACCGCTTACAAAGACGCGGCCTGACCCGACAGCTCTAGACCGTTATTGTCACCGTATCTGGCCGCCGGCAGATGCGCTGCAGGTGGTGCGGTGTTGCCATTGTGACCTTGTCTCTCACCGCGATCACACCGGCGTGCTGGAGATGCCGCCGGGTCCGCGCCGCGTGCTGGAGGTGCCGCCGGGTCCGCGCGGGTTCGAGCGGGTCCGCGCGGCGTGCTAGAGGTGCCGCCGGGTCCGCGTGGTCTCGCGCTGGACCGAGTTAGCGCGGCGGGTTCACATCACGTCACACCCGAGAGACATCAGCAGGCGGGACGGCATCTCCGACGTCACGGCAGCTTGTCCCCTCCACTATACATGCTGGAGCGGGTCGGCTAATTACTGGTACTGCTCAGCGGCGACCCTCGGATGGGTGACGACCAGGCACAAAGGCCTTCTTTATCGTGGTTGTTTGATATTGAGCCTTGGTATTTTAAATGGATCAATCGTCAACTTTCAGATGGTGTTTGTGCGTTCATTTTACGTAATTTTGTTTGTAACGAGTGGCAAGGGACGTGTGTAAGTAGCTACCACTCATTTACCTATGCGATGAACCAATAAACCACCTGATAGCCTAGTGGAAAAAGCTGATAAGACAATTTGCCACTTCCAGAGCGCTTAGATGGTCTTTGTGCATAATTTCAATGTAGAAATAAGCTGGTCATCTTTTTAGTTTTTGCTTACACCTAAATGTGTGCCTTGCCCTGTCAGCAACGCTTGCTACAAAACCTTTGAATAAAGTGCCACCTTTATTCCAGCCCGTTGAAGTGCGACCTTTACAACGTTCCGTTGCCTTGCGTTAGCAAGACGGCTCAGAACCACAACTGTCGCTTCACAAGGAGCTCTGGAATGCGAAATAGAGCGCTTTGTTGTGTTGAGGCTACGTGCGGCTTCGTTGATGTAACTCAAATGTCCTTGCATTGTGCGTCATTCTTGCTCCAAATCAACAATGTTACATTTGCGGAGTAGATGCTATCGGCGCATGGTAGCAAAACGTCTACCCTTTCTTCTCGTAAGAACATGTTAATTAAAGTGGGTATGGGGTAAGTTTAATCATTTTTAAAGGGGCGGGTTGAAACGGTAAAGGGGGATAATTACCTTTTTCCACAAAAATGGAGTTAGCACCTGCAATCGATAGACGAGACCAAAATATATTGTAAATTCATTACATTTTGCATATAACAATTCCTACCGATAGATACTTCATGTCATAGTTGATAAGCGTTCCACGCTTATAATCAGCAAGTATTCGGTAACGAATTCAGTAAATTAGCCTCCCTACGCATTGTTATTTATCATGAAGGTCTGCAATATGTTTCCTGCACTCTATCTTTTGCGAATATGTGCCAAACTTTTATGAAAAATCAACGATCATTTGAAAGAAGTGCATTGAAATCGCCAGTCTAGCAGTGGCGGTGACGGCGACCTATTTAGTGCCGGCGATTTGTTTATAAGTGTCCATTCAACAACGTTGAACAGATTGATGCAAAAGCGCCAGATGTAGTAGCGCTTTCCAATAGTGGAGGGAAAATACCGATAATTAATTTTCCCAAACTCCCAACTTTGAATTAGGGAATCATTTTATTTAGTTCTTAAATTTAGATCACATCATTTTAATACCATAACGGTAGCCAAATAAATTAATGCTAACAAAATTAAGAGGTGATTATCTCCTTTTAAGTTATTGTGATATAAATATTTTAAATAAATACAATATTAAATTACGTAATAAGATAAGAGTAGTATAACATGATATACAATATACTAAGAGATATACATATAATTGATCGAACTGCTAACACGAATAATTTACGTTCTTTCTATATGTTCTTGCCATTCACTATATTTACGTTGCAACTTATCCTGCGGGGTGGATGCAACCGGATGCCACTTATCCCGGTAGCGGGGAGAAATGCATCACGCGTAGAACTTCAGCTGTTGTTAATGAGTCACTGAAGCTAGGATATTTGTGTTAACAGTGAATATGTATTTCGTTTTGGTGGAAAAAAGACACTGTTCCTACAGAAGTGTCCGATTTCGAATATCTTTATGGAGCCAAGGACGTGAATATTAAAATCGATTCATTCATCCCCGGTCTCCCCTACCCTAGCAACGCTGTTATTGTCTTTCTGACTCCTTGTTTCTTTCTATCACGTATGATTTGCACATATCCCGATATCTTCTCCACACGGCTGCATATCAATCCGGACTTCGTTTGTTCCGATGCTGTGTTATGGTTGTCCTTGGGGATGTTATCATCATAGCACATGCCACATGGTAAGACATTGGGTGGTGACAGGTTCAAGGCACTGAGATTCTCCAAATCATGACATATTTGCCCATTTTGTGGTTACCCGACAACAACTATTTTCATCCGTGAGTGTCAAATGGACGCTGGACAGCGCACGACGTCAACTTCGCAGCTTTCTCCCGCTTTAAACTACTCACCAAAATGAAATGAGAACGCATCACATTTGGCTGATATATTGCAACGGCGCGCAGTGGGAGATAACGGCCTGCTAGCGTGGGGCGGGGGGGGGGGCGAAAAATATAAAAATATAATTTCGAAAATGACTATTTTATACGGCTCATTTTAAAACGAAGTGTCCCTAGCATGACAGTATAGCATCGATCCGCCAATAAATTTGTTTATTTGTATGCACCATGTCTTCAAATATTGTTATGTTAAGCCGCCGATATTGCTATGGCGCGCCTCATTCTCATCGCATGGATATATGCTTATTTGGAAGGCGAAGAAAGTTTTGTAAAGGCTCTGTGGTATTCATCAGCAGCCCGAAATACCTAAATATGACCTTTTCATGTAAATGAGCAATTTTATATTCTAACATGAAGTGAGTACGCTATTTGACGTAGCTGGCCAACAGAATAAAAACATGAGTTAAGCCGCGAGTTACTGGGGTATATTCCATAACACGACTTACTGGGGGGGGAGGGGGCTATTTTTTGCCCCCATCAGATCGCCGTAACTACTGCACCGATTGTAAAAATTCAAACGGCATTCGATAGCCTTGAAAAATTGATCGAGGGAAACATAATATTGTTGACCTCGGTGTCACTGATGACGTCACGGATCAGGTCAAGTACAAAATGTTTGACCGTGTCAAAAGGTCTCGATGGATGGAATTGTCGCGCAAAATTGCGATATTAACCCGCGAGATACTGGGGTATATTTCATAACGCGACTTACTGGGGGGGCTATTTTTTGCCCCCCTCGGATCTCCGGAACTACTGGACCGAATGTAAAAAGTAAAACGGCATTCGATAGCCCTGGGAAATTTATCGAGGGAAACATAATATTGTTGACCTCGGGGTCACTGATGACGTCACAGGTCAGGTCAAGTACAAAATGTCTGACCGTGTCAAAAGGTCTCGATGGATGGAATTGTCGCGCAAAATTGCGATATTAAACGCCTAAGCTGTCAACAAATCGGTATGATTCGTGTGTCAGACACTTCTAAGTACCTTTCTAAGCTATTTATGACCTTGGGTCAGATCAAGGTCATCCGAGGTCACGAGGTCAAACTGCAGATTACTGTCATTAGGCGTTGTAACACATATTTATAGGTTTGTTTTTCGTCTAGAACGCGTACAATGACCTTAGAACATTGTTTGTTCCATATAAATAGAAGTAAAAAGCAAAAATGGAAATGCGTTTTTATGCATAGTATGCTGTGAGAGGTGGTCGATTTTTGTCATTTAAAGGTCATAACTCAGTCATTTTTGAAGATATTGACTTAAAATTTGGTACACATATTCACCGCACACGTCTCGATCACATATATTCCGGCTTTTGGATAATTCTGTTTTTTCTTGAAAATTGTGTAAAAACAAAAAAAAATGTATTTAGATTTCTTAGAATTTTGAATTAAAAAAACCCTCAAAAATCCGAGATAGCAGTTTGATATCCCGGTTTATTGTCAGTAATTTGATTTAAGACAATTCTGTTTATCTCAAAGATCGTACCTTTGACAGCGTTTTCTGCAAACCATTATTTTGCAACAAAAACCGAAGAACATGACGTCACTCTGACGTCATTCCCAGTTGACTTATCATAACCTCATATTTTTCCTTTTGCCAACATGTGTATAATTGATGTGAGAGAAGGTACTGCAAGTTTGGTGACGATATCGGTGTTCGTTTAGGAGGTATTGCAAAATAACTGGAGGGGGAGGGGGGGCAAAAAATACCCCCCAAGTAACTCGCGGGTTAAACGCATAAGCAGTTGATAAATCGGTATGATTCGTGTCTCTGACACTTCTAAGTACCATTCTAAGCTGTTTATGACCTTGCGTCAGGTCAAGGTCATCCGAGGTCACGAGGTCAAACTGCATATTAGGGTCATTAGGCGTTGTAACACATGTGTATGGGTTTATTTTTCGTCTAGAACGCGAAAAATGACCTTAGAAGATTGTTTGTTCCATATAAATACAAGTAAAAAGCAAAAACGGAATGCATTTTTTATGCATAGTAATGCTGTGAGAGGGGCTCGAATTTTGTCATTTAACCCGCGCACTGCAGGGGCTTTGCGCCGAACACGAACTGCAGGGGGGTTGATTTCTGCCCCCCCCCCCCCCTGAGATCTCGAAAACTACGCTACGTAGCGAGAAGTGGAAAACGGCATTTGATAGCTTGATACATGTTCTATCGAAAGTATTTCAGTATTGTTTTAGGTTAGGTCAAAATTGAGGTCACCAGAGGTCATCAAAAGTCAACTTTTCCTGTTTTTCCTGTTTTATGACATCGCTCCAGAAATTCCCATTTATCGCAGAAACGATGCTAGTTAGAAACAAACGGAAAAAAAGCCAACGCCAGCCAGTTAAATTTTCAATCGTAAAGTATCCTCAAATTTGATCTCAGGTCAATATTTGAGGCTCCAGAGGTAAAAAAATGATTTGTTTTTCTAAATAGTTTTTCGCTATTAACTTTTTATGTAATAACGATAACGGAAAACTGTTTACGCCATTGTGTTTATCTTGTCAAGGCGCTTTGAATGATATACATGGTGAACTTTTTAAGTTAACTTTACAAAATTGACCTCAGGTCAAGGTCAAGTGGTGACCCAAGTAGGGCATGTTGCATATGGGAAGACCTGTCTCGACGAGACAAACACATTGATGTCTGTTTTACTTCTCTATCCTCATTATGCCAGGAGTTATTGACAACAAAGTGATGGTGACCTCGCATGACCTCAAATGACCTCATAGGGGTCACTGAACAAAAAATACATTTGGATCATCAAGAATATCCTATAATAACATGATCCAGAAGTAATTGGACTAATATGATGCATATCCTTAGCATTTGTATAATTCCACATTGACTTATTATAGGTAGGTTACGAAATTGACCTGACCTTAGGTCACCGATATCAAAATTCCGAGATAAACGAATTGTAAGTACTTATGGCCTCATGACATCCTGTAAGGTTCAAACTTATCGGTGACAAACTCTGGCTTTGGCACAACTGCAAACATTTTTTGGAGGTGGGGTCACTTGACCTGGTCTGGTGACCTGACCTGAGATGACCCGATGTTATTGTTTTTTTTAAGTGTGCGCAATTAATGTGTTGACAGGTGTGCGAAAACCAGGTGGCGCTGCGCGCAGCCATTTTTTGTCTATCTTTGAAAAACCTGAGGGGGGGGGGGGGAAATCAACCCCCCTGCAGTGCGCGGGTTATAGGTCATAAGTCAGTCAATTGTGAAGATATCGACTTCAAATTTGGTACACATATTCACCGAATACGTCTCGATCACATATATTCCGGGTTTTTGATATTTTTTGTTGTTGTGTGAATTAAAAAAAAAATATTTGGATTTCTCAAAATTTTGAATAAAAAACACATAAATCCGAGATAGCAATTTGATAGCCCGATCTATTGTGAGTAATTTTATTTAGGACAATTCAATTTATTTCTAACATTGTACCTTTGAAAGCGTTTTCCGCAAACCATCATTTTTCAACAAAAACCGAGGAACATGACGTCACTCTGACGTCATTCCCGGCTGACCTATCAAAATTTAATCTTTTTCCTTTGGCCAGGATGTGTAGAATTGATGTGAGAGCAAGTTTGGTGACGATACGGGTGTTGGTGTAGGAGTAATTGCAAAATAACGGGAGGGGAGGGGGGGGGGGGGGGGGGGGGGGGGGGGGGGGTCAAAACTAGCCCCCCCCCCAGTAAGTCGCGGTTAAGCCTACAATTTTTATTCCGCGGTTCTCCGGCTTTCATGAAGCATTTGTATGCCTCGTTAGGGCTTATACTTTGTGTCTAAACAACAGAAGCCTGCGCATATTTGCGCTTTTTATTTTTGAGCTTATTTTATAGTGTACATTTAGGAGCGCAGCCAGGATTTTGGGACGGGGGGGGGGGGAGACTAACCAAAGTGGGCCCCTTAGCTGTCCCCCCAAAAAAAACATGTAATTTGCATTGCAAAAATGCAATTTTATTTTATTTTTATATATTTTCTCTGTTTTTTTTTTGTAATTCAAAGTTTTAATATTCATCCATCCCTAATATGGCCCCATGTTAAAGTACATGTGTACTTGGATTTGTCCCTGGTAATTGTATTTGGTCTGTGGGCAGTGGCGACGCATTGTCGCTTTGTCCCCCCTCTGGATCCGCTAGTGATGCCGTGGGGTCTAGCAAGGGAAGGGGCAGAGGGGGTGATAACATCAGGGGCGGCGGAAGCTCTTCATAGTTAGGAGCGGGGGGAGGGGGGAGCAAAGTTGATTTTTGGAAATATATTCTTTTCATGCAACGCCAAAGGGTTAACCCGGCGTTAAACGCCCCCTGGTTATCTTCTGAACCAATGATTGCAGCGAGACGCGCAATGCGGCAATCGAAATATCTCAATGAGGCGAATCTAAAGCATACTCTAAAATGTCAACGTGAGGTCAAATGTCAGGTCACGGTCAGCTCAAATGTCAAAATCGACGTATTTGAGTTTATGGGCCATGCTTTCCATCCAAAGCTTTCGATTACGACCATGATTACCCAAAGTCCTGCCCAAAGGTATGATACACATCCCGCATGAGCTAAAGTGAAATTGTTGGCCAACGTCAAGGTCAAGGTCAGGTCACAAAAGGTCACTATGCTCAAAATATCTACGAAAGTCATGCAACACATGTTTTAAGTGTTATTTTCCACGTATAATTTGATAGTGATTGCATTTTACCACTTTACTTCATGTACGTGAAGTTAGTGTCAAGTTCAGGTCAAGTTCAGATCACTGAAGGTCAAAATTTGAAATTGATCAATCTAAATAAAAAGGGAATTTTTCTAGACCAGTTTTGTCTCAGAAATACAGTGGTGCCATTGATTTGTCTGTATCTGGTCAATACAAGCCAAACAACGCAATGGTTAAATATGACGTCATGAATTACCCATACTTAACATGCCAGTCAGTCAACAATGGTGATATCATTCTGAAATTTGGTATGGTAGTTTCCCATATGTGGTTCTCTGACATATATTCCGGCTTTTTTAATAGCTTTGAAACATTTGATTTTATGGGCATTTTCCCCCATTTCTATTTTTATTTTATTTTGGGTAAAAAAACTTTGTTTTTAATCCGATATAGCCCTTGTCATTTTCTATCTTTTGACGTTTTTGGATTACATTTTGCTCAAAATATGGCATTTGTACGGTCTGTTACATTTTAGCTGATTTTGGTGTAAAATTCGTGTGTAGTGACGTCACTAAATTGGATATAATTCGAAATTTGTTCGACGTAATTGCTTTATTTTGTTTTCACAGAAGACGTAAACGTGATTTAGAAGAAAGTACCCGAAGTTTCACGTTGTTAGCGCTATTGTTTTTTTAAAGCTATTACGAAAATGTATCAGGGGGGGGCGTTAAGTGCCCCCCGGCAATGGCGGGTTAATGTTCAATTCGGCTGAAGTTGGGGGCATCTTGTCCCTCCTGCTCCCTCCCCCGTCTCCGCCACTACTATAACCACCAATTACCAAAACCCCTCACAGAAATCTGAAAAACAATGGGATCACGAATCATGATGACAAAGCGGATCCAGGGTTCATTCGACCAATGCTTTTGTTCTCCCTCAACTCATTTGTATTGTATCTATTTATATTTTAGTCAATTCCCCGTCCCCCGTACACTGCTGACGCCTGACGCCGCATGGTTAATGTAACCCACTACGCCCGGGGCCCGGGGGCAGGGGGCATTTTGCCTCCAATTTTTGCAAAATGGGCCTTTGCCCCCCCCCGAGATGCCAGATGAGAAGCTTTCCGAGGCATCATGCATCTGAGCCACTGATGGTCCTTTTCTGGTCTAAAGATGGGTACTTTCAAGACCTCTGATTGACCTTTTCCAGACCTGAGACGGGCCCTTCCCGGGCCTAAATTGGACTATTCCCAAACTCAAGACAGGGGGGGGGGGGGCTTTATACGATTTTGATGGGCCCTTTCCAGATCTGAGATGGGCCCATTCTGGTATGCATGTGAGCCATCATTGATCATGCCATGTCTGAGTTCAAGGGTAAGATGAGCCCTAACCAGCCATGGGGCCTTTCCGGGCCAAATTTACCGAAACGGTCCTTCTCCAGCTCAAATATGGGTCCTTCCCAGTCCTCTCCAGACCTTTTTTCTTTCTTTCAGGGCCAAATTATACGGGCCTTCTCTGGACATGAGATGGGCCCTTAGCCATGGCCTAAGAGCAGACATGGGTCTTTTCCGGAACTGAGATGCTCACTTTCAAAGCCTAAAATGGGCCCTCTCCAGACCTGAGATGGGCCCTTTCTGAGTTTACGATGGGCCCTTAAAAACCTGAGATGGGCCCATTCTGAGCTTAAGACGGGCCCATTTACATCCTAAGATGGGTCCTTTTCAGACCTGAGATGGGCCCTTTCTGAGCCTAAGATAAGCCCCTCTCCGGATCTGAGATGGGCCCTTCCTGGGCCTAAGAGCAGAGATGGGCCTTTTCCGGACCTGAGATGCAGGCTGCTCACTTTCAAAGCCTAAAATGGGGCCTTTTCAGACCTGAGACGGGCCCTTTCTGAATTCACGATGGGCCCTTTCAAAACCTGAGACCGGCCCATTCTGAGCCTAAGATGGACCCTTTCCAGACCTCAGATGGGCCCTTTCTGAGCCTAAGATGGTCCCTTTCTAGACTTGAGATGGGCCCTTTCTAGACTTGAGATGGGCCCTTTCTGAGTTCACGATGGGCCCTTTCAAAGCCTGAGATGGGCCAATTCAGAGTCTAAGATGGGCCCATTCTGAGCCTAAGTTGAGCCCATTCAGAGCCTAAAATGTGCTCTTTCCAGACCTGAGATGGGTCCTTTCTGAGCCTAAGATGGGCCCTTTCCAAACCTGAGATGGGCCTTTTCCGAGTTAACGATGGGCCCTTTCAAAATCTGAGATGGGCCCATTCTGAGCCTAATATGGGCCCATCAGAGCCTAAGATGGGCCCTTTCCAGGCATGATATGGGCCCTTTCTGAGCCCAAGATGGGCCCTCTCCGGACTTAAGATGGGTCCTTCCCGGGCCTGAGAGCTGAGATGGGCCTTTTCTGGACCTGAGATGCTCGCTTTCTGAGGCTAAATTTGGTTTTATCAGGCCTGAAATGGGCCCTTTCTGAGTCCACGACGGGCCCCTTTCAGACCCGAGATGGGCTTCTCTGAGCCGCGACGGGGTGGGGTGGGGGGGGGGGGGGGCTTTAGCCCCCCCCTTGGCTGCGCCCCTGGAAAACCATGATTACTCACTTAACTTCGTCAAAATCGTATTACACTGACAAGCAAAAACAAATTAATTCCAGCACGGTACCAGACACCCCGGTCAGCTGGTCATTTAAAAGTTAGTTGCTATTTTGGAGTTCAGTCCACTATTTCAGATTTCATACGAAAAGTTCTCAATGCTTCTTATAAATACAACACTAAGAATTATGTGTCATCAAAATATGTTTTCTATTACTAAACGTAAAATATAAGTGCGATCAATTGTTGCATGAATACAATTATTAAATGCCATGGAAAAACATAGTATATTTTGGTATAAAACTTCGTCCAACCTGTTGTTATAGGGCCTTGCTAACACAGATCCCTGGGGACATCCAGCATTCAGATTCAGTTTGTTCTAGTCGGCGTCTTCAATTCTAACTTGTTGTCGTCTGTCCGTGAAGTATGATTTTAACCAGGAAAGAAGACTGCCGGATATGTAAAATTCATTTTTTTTTGCATTTGAAGATAAGACCCTCATGCCATATTTTATCAAAGTATTTGGATATGTCTAGCAAAAATTGAAGTCATGTCTCGTCCCCCGTCAAGAGATGTGTGAAGGTTGCGCGTCAAGTACATAAGTTGTAGTTGAGTGTTTGGTGTGGCTGATATCCACTTTGTTTTTCTGTTAGAAATTGATGAGTGACTGAATGTTGGTAGATACGGTTAAACACAACTTTTTCCAAAACATTTGAAAGACATGGCAGCAAACTGATAAGTCTGTAATTTTGCGGGTCGGAGGCGGAGCCTTTGTTTTTGTATATGGGCGTGACTGTTGTCTCTTTCCATGTGTGCGGAAATAAGCGAAGTCTAAGCGATTTGTTGTAAAGTCTGCATGAAGGTTCTAGTATGATTTATGATTTTTAGTAAGTTTTATGATTTTGATTAGCAGGTTATCTGATCCGGTTGATTTATTTACGTCTAATGTGTTCAGTAGTTTTAGTACTTCTGCTTCAGTTACTTCAATGTCTTCCAAAAAGGGAATCTGTCTTCTGTTCAAAGTTTCTTCTGGCAGGCTAAGTGCGCCTGTGTTGAGTCGTGTCTGTGAAGCAAAAAAAGTCGTTCAAAATGTTGTTTTTTTGTGTTTTATCTGTCACTGTCTCTCCGTCTGCGGTTTCAAGTGGTGGTATAGTATGATTTCTGGTCCGTCCCATCATTGTTTGTAGCGTTTGGTGGTATTTATACGGGTTGAGCTTGCTTCCTAATAGTCTGTTTACCTATGATTGTAGGTGTGCGTTATGAAGTCGTCTGTTTAAAGGGAGTGTGCCTACTCACATCGCTTATTTGGGGTTATTGACACTGGTCTATAGAACATATTTTCTGAATTGACCCATGACTTCGTTTCTCCAGATTCACCCTAGTTGCTGAGATATTCCAAAGACTCCAGGAACTTGCTGGGAGCAAAACGTTATCGGGTAGACTCCAGAGGGCTTCCGCTACTAGAAGCACTGCAACTATCGATTAAACTGCTAGCATATTGTTAGCGCCGGCCAATAGCAATTCGACAAAACAGCTCGTGCGCGCCGATAGCAGCAGCCGAACAGAACCTGGACGGCCATCATGCTTTTCGATGATGGCCGTTTCGATGATGGCCGATGGGCATTTTTCGACGAAGATATCAATTTAGAGCTACGAATCTTGCACATAATAAAGTTCACAGGGGCAAGAACATGCTGTGCAAAACTTGTCTCTCTATCTTGCATGATGTAATTGTATTGTCTTATGTGCGATGTTTTCATAACATCACTATAGTGGCGATCGTTTTATAGATATCGAAAAAAAGTCAAAAACAATATAGCGAAAATTCAACTCAAGGGGCTCCCGATATTAATTTAATCATATCCAAGAATCAAACCAATAGATATTTACCGTCTGAAAAATGTTTTTGACATTCCAAAACAGTAGGCACACTCCCTTTAAGCCCGTTACAAAGTTACGTTGTTGTTTCCATATGTCCCAGTCACCAGCGGTCTGTGGTTGTTTTGCTCGTCTAAGCAGCCTGTCTCTTCGCCGTATGCTACGTTTCAGTTCAGCAGTTATCCATGTTGTGTTGGTCGGTCGGATACTAATAGTTTGTATAGATATGGCCTCTGCTGCTGCTGTCAATATCGTATATGTGAATTTTTTCCGTTGCTGTATGTATGTCTTGCTCTATAGTGTCGTCGCAATTGATATGTAGCAAATGTCTGGTTAGTTTTTCAGCGTCAAGTTTGTCATAGTCCCAAATCTTTTTAGTTTTACATTTGTTTTCGGAGTATTTACGCTGATGCAAACGTAGACAGGGAAGTGATCGATATTTGAGAATGAGGAAAGTACGCCAGAGTCAGTTATTATTAGTTGGTTGTTTGTGATAATAAGGTCGCGGAGATTAGCTCTACATTCTGTTCGTCTTGTCGGTGTAAATATGAGTTGCGACAAATTTAGCGTATATATTGCGTCACGAAGTTTTATGTCAAAATGTGTTATTCCGCTGTGATTTTCGGTCTGGTCCAGAAGAAAAACGTTCCCGGCATTGAAGTCTCCCGTAATTATTATTGTTGCAGGTGAGTATACCTGGGCTAGGCTTACGCTATCAGTAAATCTGTTAATGAAGTGCTCTAGTCTGTCTGAAGTCGAATTAGGTGGGAGATATAGTCAACATGTCAAAATTACATTATTGTCTATTTTCGTCTTTGTCCAAATCCATTCCTCTCCGTCTGTTTCTTTCTAGTCGATGGAGTCGCATTGTGAGTATGTTTGTTCTGCTATGCCTCCTCCATGTCTGTTCCTGTGACGTGTGAAGGGCGGATGGAAATGGTCGATTTTGTAAAGGCTTTGGTGTATGTTTTCATCCAATTTTGTTTCAGTTAATGTCGGTATGTCTATACAGTGTGTGTCAACAAATTGGCAAAGCTCGTCCAATCTTCCCGGTGCGGTGATACTGTTAATGTTTATGTGACATATGCGTAGATTCTTCGGGTGTTGTGGGTTAGTGTCGTGAGGTCCTGGATTTGTTTCAATGCAGCCAATAATGGGAAGTAGCGCTAAGTCAATGATATGTTCTCTATCTTAAAGGGAATGTATCACCTTTCTGAAAGTTGTCAAATATACGCTGGTTGTAGTCCAAAATATGAAGTAAGTGCTGCTGAAAACGATGGTGATATTTTTATCTCGAAAAGTCACCTAACTTTATACAAGTTCAGTTTTTTAAATTTGGGATGATGACGTCATTATTGAGCCGCCGCTGATTGGCTGACAAAGTGGGATTGGGACAAAGTGGCTGTCAGCCAATCAGCGGCGGCACTAGCCTAGACCCCATTTTAAAACTGCGAAATTCAATTGCTTAAAAACGGCTAAGTTTTTGGGAAAATGACCTTAGTATTTTCGAAATCTCAATAACGGCCAAAGATAATGGCTATCTCAGTTCAAAACCAATACAAAGGTGAAACATTCCCTTTAAACTATCTGTTGTTAGTCAATCTAGTCTCGTGTCTTTGGTCTGATGGGAAGAATACGGTGGGAAAGCGCCACGGAACTGTGAATATAAGCGAGAAATCAGGTAAAGCAAGCGAGGTAGCCAAACAGGAAGGCGCCGGGAGCGGCCGCGGGGGTGCGCACGCACAACTTTGTGCAACACTGCTGCCTGAACAAATTCGAAAGATGCTGCTGCCAGGACTGCGCCGACCGCCGGAACACCCCGGGGCACGGGATCGAGCGACCGAGCAACCTATCAAACAGAATGTCGACATGTCAGAGATGAAAAGCGGGTGGGCACAGATTGCAAGTTCGTGATCATCAGGCACCTGACTGCGATAGTGCGATACACATTGCGATACCAGCAATAATGCAAAGAATACAAATTGTGATCCCATATATCCATATTTCGCTGTGGTAGTGAGACGCGCCGAGACGTTTGTGATCACTGATCACAAGCCATATGTGGCTGCGAGGCTGCGATAAATGTGTTCGGTATGCAGTACGGCGGTCAGCGTACCGTATTTGGCGTGTTCGGAGCTCACGGCGCCGAGACACGGCGGATTGCCCGTCATGACGTCACAGCTAGCAACTGGCAGGCCTCTGTTAAATGTGGCCTCCGTGTTTCCAGCAGCGCTATGTGCCGGCGCTGTGCCGGCGCTGCGGCCTATGTCGCCGCGATGAAGGTCTCTTCACACCCCGGCCTCAGCAGCGCTATGTGCCGGCGCTGTGCCGGCGCTGCGGCCTATGTCGCCGCGATGAAGGTCTCTTCACACCCCGGCCTCAGCTGCGCTATGTGCCGGCGCTGTGCCGGCGCTGCGGCCTATGTCGCCGCGATGAAGGTCTCTTCACACCCCGGCCTCAGCAGCGCTATGTGCCGGCGCTGTGCCGGCGCTGCGGCCTATGCCGCCGCGATGAAGGTCTCTTCTCACCCCGGCCTCAGCGCTCGCTAATGTGTCCGTGTTTGACTTGTTCCAATGTTTTGCTTCCTTGATTGACCCTGGACGATTGGGTTGTATGCGTCATAAGCTCGGAGTTCAGCCTGCAACTAATACCATCCACAGACCAGCGGCGGACAGAAGCCGCTATAACTGTTACCATCCACAGACCAGTGGCGGACAGAAGCCGTTATAACTGTTACCATCCACAAACAAGCGGCGGACAGAAGCCGTTATAACTGTTACCATCCACAGACCAGTGGCGGACAGAAGCCGTTATAACTGTTACCATCCACAGACCAGTGGCGGACAGAAGCCGTTATAACTGTTACCATCCACAGACCAGTGGCGGACAGAAGCCGTTATAACTGTTACCATCCACACACCAGTGGCGGACAGAAGCCGTTATAACTGTTACCATCCACAGACCAGTGGCGGCAGAAGCCGTTATAACTGTTACCATCCACAGACCAGTGGCGGACAGAAGCCGTTATAACTGTTACCATCCACAGACCAGTGGCGGACAGAAGCCGTTATAACTGTTACCATCCTCAGACCAGTGGCGGACAGAAGCCGTTATAACCGTCACCGATCACAGACCAGTGGCGGACAGAAGCCGTTATAACTGTTACCATCCACAGACCAGCGGCGGACAGAAGCCGTTATAACTGTTACCATCCACAGACCAGTGGCGGACAGAAGCCGTTATAACCGTCACCGATCACAGACCAGTGGCGGACAGAAGCCGTTATAACTGTTACCATCCACAGACCAGTGGCGGACAGAAGCCGTTATAACTGTTACCATCCACAAACCAGTGGCGGACAGAAGCCGTTATAACTGTTACCATCCACAGACCAGTGGCGGACAGAAGCCGTTATAACCGTCACCGATCACAGACCAGTGGCGGACAGAAGCCGTCATAACTGTTACCATCCACAGACCAGCGGCGGACAGAAGCCGTCATAACTGTTACCATCCACAGACCAGTGGCGGACAGAAGCCGTTATAACTGTTACCATCCACAGACCAGTGGCAGACAGAAGCCGTTATAACTGTTACCATCCACAGACCAGTGGCGGACAGAAGCCGTTATAACTGTTACCATCCACAGACCAGCGGCGGACAGAAGCCGTCATAACTGTTACCATCCACAGACCAGCGGCGGACAGAAGCCGTCATAACTGTTACCATCCGCAGACCAGCGGCGGACAGAAGCCGTTATAACTGTTACCATCCACAGACCAGTGGCGGACAGAAGCCGTTATAACCGTCACCGATCACAGACCAGTGGCGGACAGAAGCCGTTATAACTGTTACCATCCACAAACCAGCGGCAGACAGAAGCCGTTATAACTGTTACCATCCACAGACCAGTGGCGGACAGAAGCCGTTATAACTGTTACCATCCACAGACCAGTGGCGGACAGAAGCCGTTATAACTGTTACCATCCACAGACCAGTGGCGGACAGAAGCCGTTATAACTGTTACCATCCACAGACCAGCGGCGGACAGAAGCCGTCATAACTGTTACCATCCACAGACCAGCGGCGGACAGAAGCCGTCATAACTGTTACCATCCGCAGACCAGCGGCGGACAGAAGCCGTTATAACTGTTACCATCCACAGACCAGTGGCGGACAGAAGCCGTTATAACCGTCACCGATCACAGACATGTGGGGGACAGAAGCCGTTATAACCGTCACCGATCACAGACATGTGGGGGACAGAAGCCGTTATAACCGTCACCGATCTCAGACCAGTGGGGGACAGTAGCCGTTATAACTGTTACCATCCACAGACCAGTGGCGGACAGAAGCCGTTATAACCGTCACCGATCACAGACCAGTGGAGGACAGTAGCCGTTATAACTGTTACCATCCACAGACCAGTGGCGGACAGAAGCCGTTATAACCGTCACCGATTACAGACATGTGGGGGACAGAAGCCGTTATAACCGTCACCGATTACAGACATGTGGGGGACAGAAGCCGTTATAACCGTCACCGATCACAGACCAGTGGCGGACAGTAGCCGTTATAACTGTCACCGATATCAGACCAGTAGTGGACAGTGACAGATTAGTCGACTCAGTGCCGCTGGCTCTGCAGTCAAGCGCACAAGCCGATGATCTTTTTGAAGCGACGAGGACGTATTTAACTATGAGTGTTTGTTCGGGCACTCAGCACCCCAGTGCGTACACAATCACCTCAGCTTCACTTATTGAAATGAAATTATTCACTTATTGAAATGAAATTATTATATTGTATTGCTTTGCATTTAATTATTAGACCTTCCACACAAGTCCCTGCGATTGTTCAGCGTCAAACATGTGAATGTAATGCAAAATGTGTGGGGTAGGATTGCACACATTGCTGAGCATGAACACACAAACACAATGACTCAGACATTCATACATGACTCAGACATTCGCACGCAGTGGACAACAACACGTCAGTTGCAATAACCGGGGTCGCTACGCAGCAGGTGCCACTGTAAGAGCTGCAACCAAAACCACGAATGGGCCGCTGGCGAACATCAGGCGGCAACGTGTTATATATGCACGGATCCCGAACACAAAATCGGAAACAGCGAAATTGAGTACTACTTACTTCATTCAAAAAGTTCGTACTTTCTGCACCAGTCTGTCATCTGACAAGGAAGTGGGAACTGCTTTTTTATCAACAGATCCATCCGAACCCAGCTAAACGCGGTTTGTAGCGCGGACCACGACCTCAAATCTGGCGCTATACCATCCGATCACTGTGTAATCTCCGCTCGCCACCACAATTTAGAATCGACTTTAACCCGCGCTTGACCGGGGGGGGGGGGGGGGGGAGGGAAAATATTGCCCCCCTGACGAATTTTCGCCATAGCTCAAAAACCAACAGCGCTATTAACGCAAAACTTGGCGTACCTTCTCTCACATCAGTTGTACGTCTTCCGTAAAAATGAAGGAATGTTGTCGAAACAAATTGAGATATAGCCAATTTAGTGACGTCACTACACACGAGTTTGACCTTTAACAGGCCGTACAAAGGTCATTTTTGGAAACAAATGCAATACAAAAACGAAAAAGATAGGAAATGACAAGGGCACCAAAAGGGCTATCTCGGATTTTTGAGGGTTTTTTTACCCCAAAATTCAATAAAGCATTTTGTTTAATGTCCTCAAAATCTAATTTTTCAACATTTTCTAAAAAAACCGGAATATATGTTGTAGAATTACATATGGACAATACCTAAACCAATTTTCAAAACAATATCTTTATTTTTGACTGACTTATGACTCCCAAGTATGAGTGACTCTCATTTTTAAATTGCGTTTTTTATGCATTTATTGACCAGATGCAGACCAATAGATGCAAGCACTGTATTTCTGAGACAAAATTGGTCTAGAAACATACCTATTGTATTTATATTGATCAATTTATAGTTTTGACCATATGTGAACTGAACGTGACCTGAGCTGACACTAAATTCACTTAACTCTTTTTGTAACAGGCTCCTGGCTACCCCTATTTGTAACAGGGAGGGGGGGGGGGGATTCCGCCCCCGCCCCCGGAGATCTCGAGATCCACCCGTCCGATTTTCACAAATCAAATGGCGGTTGAATCCCCTCAACTACATTTCTAAAAAATAAAAATATATCCTACATTTTTGATGGGGGGGGGGGGGGCAACAGGGGGCACAACTGCAAATCTTAGAGGTATTCGTGATCGACAGCTGTCATGTTTATGAACCGATTTTACCGCAATTAATGGGGATTGATAGAGAGTGAATTGGATATTGATATATGGCGGTGACCTTTCAAAATTCAAA
This sequence comes from Chirona hameri, assembly GCA_036785665.1. Lineage (NCBI taxonomy): Eukaryota > Metazoa > Arthropoda > Thecostraca > Balanomorpha > Balanidae > Chirona > Chirona hameri. The sequence continues at coordinate 76,768 of JAXIVJ010003554.1, forward strand.
AATCGTAGGCGTGTGCAGGCCACTCAATATGGGGTGAAGTAAATGCGTAAGAAAACCGTTTTGTGAGTTTTTTTTTAATAAATGAAATGGTGTGATATTGTGACATTAGACGAAACAGTTATAAAATATATTTTTTTGCCATAGGGGTACCAGGTTTGTGAAAAAAGGAGGCCAAATAGATATAATATTAACCGCAGGCCAGTTGCTACCCAGCACTATAAATAAGTTACTGATCGTAGATAGTTCCTTTTTGCATGTTTTACATCATCATAGGCGTATCCAGGATCCAAACTGGGGCGGCGCAAGACCTTTTGATAGATATATTCTTCGCTATTGTGATACTAACTAGTCAACAGTGACTATTTCACTTACAACTTCAATTCACATTGGTTACTTCCCCCCTTTTTACCCTACCTGGACGCGCATATTATCTTATAATTCGTAGAGTACCCTCTGGTGCGTATTTTATCCGAAAACTGCAGTATATTATATCATTGTAGGCCCATGTATCTTAGTTTTCTTGCAATACTATGCCCCCCTTTCTTCCATCCCTGAGCGCACCTTTGCAAAAGAAAATGACTTCATGCCCTCTCTTGGCCTCATATGTGCATATATAATTATAAACTAACCGTCTATTGCGCCGTAATCGCTGGCATATCGTCATCACCATGCCAGTCCCCCCCCCTTTTCAAGTGCCTGAACACGCCCCTGCAGCTCTATATGTAATAAATTACGCAAATAATGGAAGTAGAAGCTATCTTTTACATCTTGATAGCTATAAATGCCCTGTACATCGCTCTATTGACTTCCTGCCAAGCGTTGCATACTTCATGGAAAAATCTCCCCTTTTCAAGTCCCTGAAACCGCCTCTGCCATGTAATTTGTATGATATTTCATTATTATCAACTAATTTGCACTTGTTTCAATCACCGTAAACCGATGTAACTCCTTCATACTTGTGGCAGTTCGGAAGAAACCGTGAAGATTGCATTTCCGTATTATCGCAAAATTTCGCCGTGGAACTCTCCAAAAACTGTGCCCTGGAAACGCCTCTGTTCAGGTTTAGAACTCAAAATTTTGACTCCATATGTGAAAATCTATTTTGGGAAAGTCCCAAAATTGCATCGACCTGCTCCCAGCCGTTCTGAAGATATCTGCGAGAAACACGAGGGGGGGGGGGGGGGGCGGAATCCGGCCCCCCTTGTTACAAATAGGATTAAATGAGGTCAGATGGTAAAATCACTATCACTTTCGAATTACACGTGTAAAATAGCCCATAAAACAGTGTCGCATACTTTCGAAAATCTTCGGCGCATAGTGACCTTTTGTGACTTGGCCTTGACCTTGACCTTTGCCAACAATGTCACTTTAGCTCATCTCATATGTATTATACCTTTGGGAACACTTTGGGTGATCAAAGGCATTGGATGGAAAGTATGGCTCATAAACTCAAATTGCTCAATTTTTATATTTGGCCCGACCTTGACCTGATGTAATAGGCGTAGGAACAGGGAGGGCCGGGGAGCCATGGCCCCCTCAATTTTCGGCCATTCTTTATTTTTGCTTGGTGATAACAGTTTTTGATGACAAAATGTTGGCCAAGACGAAAACAGCCCAAATCTGCAAAGAAATCTTCCATACAGGGTTTGGGGTTCTCTCAAAACGAGATCATAGTTTCACTGGCCCCCCATTTTTCGTGACGTTCCTACCTCCCTGCCTGATGTGACCAAAATTCGACCTAAATTCGAAAGAATGAGAGTATGCTTTAGATGCGTCTCATTGAGAACTTTCAAATGCCGCCTTGCGCGTCTCGCTGCGTTCATTGGTTCCGGAGATAACGAGGGGGCAATATTGCCCCTCCCCCGGTTAATGGATGGAGGTTAATGGATAAAATATCATTTTTTATTTTATTTGGAGTAATAAGGGCAAGCATTCTTTAAAAATCGGCTGAAGGTTGCACTCAAGGAAAAAACAGCGTATTTATACTGAATGTAGCTGATCTCGTGTATATGATTATCTCATCATTGCTTACACAACTAGCATAATATTGTCAGTGGCGAAGGATTCACTCGCTGGACAAGTAACGATAGCTTCGGTAAGAATATTTTCGGCACAGCGCTGAATGATAGTTCAATTTTGGGAGAAGTCACAAAGTTTAGGACGCTAGGCCTAACGGCTTAGAAGCGGCAAGTGAAAAACTACCGGGAGGGGCAGAATCTGCCCCCCGGCAGGGAATAGGGTTAAAAAGGGCACTTCATAATAGAACAGCAATAATACCGGATGTCTCACATACACACCGAATTCAAATGATTTCAGTAAAGGGTTAAACAGTCTGTATTCAGCAGCAGAAAACGCATGCGAGTGCCTGCGGCCGCCCATTCAAATACATGGGTCAATTTCAGCAGTTTATTTTTTTCTTCCCGCAACGTAGCGCATCGTGGGTTGTTGCGACCTCCTGTCAATGTATTTGATGAATACTAATAGGCACCCGCATCCACTTTGCGCAGCTGCGTGAAGACCGTGTTTCAGTCTTAACAAGTTTATTGACCGATTTTGGGTGCGTTCGGAGTGCGTGGAATTCCAAGAGGAATTCCATGACGTCACGTGAAATATTCCATGCGCTCTCCCAACGCACCATGTATCTCCCGTATGGTTCAGTGTTGCAGTTTTTAATAGTTATCAGTCGTAATAGACGAGACAGGCAAGAGTGCATCAAATGGTACTGCCATTTGCGATGGACTGGGCACCCGTCACATCCATTAATGCCAGTCAGGGACACTATAGGCTTATTTTGAGTACCATAAAATGGGGTGAAGTGAGACACGGGGTACCTACACGCAATTTGTTTATTTAATGCAATTAATTTATTAAATGAGTAAGAAGAATCTAATAATACTCTAGAAATACTCTAGAAATGGATGCATGCTTGATAAAATTTGGATGTCTTAACATAAAATTAATAAGAAAGTGGTCATTTTGATGATTATTTAAATGAGAGCCCTATAACATTGCTCTAGAGCCATATCGATATAGCCTTCCAAAACACATGTGGCTGGTATCTCGCATTTTCTTTTCGATTATTTATCCACTTAGATATGCTTGGAGAGAACAGATAAGCACGGTATTCAATATTTCAACTCACCGTCCATTTCCGCTGTTGGGAATCTTCAAATTGAAATAGCCATGTAGGCAGGAATAATATAACAAACGTGCTAAATACCACCGTATCCACCATGAAAACAAAAACGAATGGCGTGGTTCACTTTATCACGACGCCAGAGAGCCCAAGCCCACGGCTTCACCAATCAGACGACAGGATACATCCAGACAGACCAGAATATATGCTCTGATTGGTCAATGTCGGTCCCTGAGTTCAGCACTAAGATGGCAGTCAAACTAAGACACAGCGATGTTTATTGCGCATTCCTCACCTGGTCCGAAGCGCTGATTGGTCAACAATTCATTTTAAAATGTTCCTGTGTTAGGTACCAGCCGCATTCCTGAGGGACCTAATATGCCAGTTCTAGTTTGGTCCCGCTCGCCATGTCGGACCAAACCCTAAAGTATCCGGGAAATTCAAACCATATTTTATTTAAATTTGTCAAAGCCGACGTTTCTGTGCAGTATTTTTCGGCTATTTTGATGTTTTTGAGGAAAAAAATTATTATTTCACCGCCCCAAATTTGTTTACGAATTTGTTTGTGTATTGCATGCGTTTTCGATTAGGTCCCTCAGGAATGTGGTACTTTACGGATGGTACCAACACAATATAAAAGCATCGTGAAAACGGCTAATATGCCTGATATTTTTATGCTACCGAAATCCTATTACAATTCCTGCCAACTTCCCTCAAGAAAAGTAAAAAGTATCGTCTTGATCCCTTCGATTCCTCTATTACACTGGCACTTTTTCCAAATGCCTTTTACGACATTGAGAACTGCAATATTTCCGGACAAAGTATGGATTTATGTCCCCAAAACTGGAGGGACAATCCCCCAGCCTGACGACCGAGGTGGGAGGGACGGTGTCCCCTCCTCCCCCCACCCCACCCCTACGGCGACGCCCTTGCTCCCATGGAATGGTATTTGTCATGTGGTGGATACTTCTTCTTTCGGCATGGATACGAAAGTGCCCTTTTGCTATCCTAAACGCGTTCTCATCTGTTTTATTTGGCTCCAATTAATGTATTTCATTTCATTAGAATTGCTAACATTTAAATATAAAAGTACCGAATGACAAAACTGTATCAGATGAGCTATTAATATCATAATAAAGTCCACGGCTCTTTGGTGACGCTGATCCCTCTGTAAACTGATCAATGCAAGTTTTGCCATAAGATTATGCCTTCACACAATGCCAAGGCTTTGAGGAGCAAAATCAAATAATGTGTGTTCTAATAAGTTTTCTGGAAACCGTCTTTTGAACTTGTATATTTTACTATCTTGTCTTTTGTTTTCTTTAGGTTTTATCAGTTTCTTTCTTGACTTATGTCTAACGTACGTCTTACTGGTAGTATCATATCGTAAGATGGGTCCTGCAACACTTTCGGGGAGAGTGACAGTCGCATTTGTAATTCGTTGTATTACTACAGCCGCTGTCATCACATTCACACAGATCCCACATACGTCGCGCGTTCACACACCACGTTGAATATGTGCTGCCTCGTGCCTGATCCCGTGACAATAATTTAAATGCAAATAAACAGGCCAAGTAAACAGCTTCTGTTGATAACACGGATCATGTCTGCAGTCATTGAAACGTAGCACGACGAATTCCGCTGTGCCTCCTTCCCGTTTACCAATCGGCTTCAAATAACGTTTTTGTGATACGGGGACGGCGTCCTAGAAAGTGAACTTCTTCTCGGGCTCGGCATAGTTGTATCCGCAGGGCGCCTGCACCGTCTCCGACTTGACGACCGTCTGCACGACCTGCTTAACCTGGACGCTGGTCTTGGTGATAACCTTGTCGACGACAGTGGTGCTGTACTGGGTCTTGGTGGCGCCCGGCAGCGGCTTGGTGACGGTCACCAGCTGGGTGTTGGTCTGCGTCTGGGTGCGGCCGGCCGCCGAGCTGGTCTTGGTGACGGCCACCGTCTTGTAGGCGGTGCTGGTCAGCACGCTGGTGGCCACCTTCTGGCGCGTCTGGGTGACCGTCACCTGCACCTGCGACACCACGCTGGAGACCTGCTCCAGCACCGACGTCACCGTCTTCGTCTGCGTTACCGTGAGGTACTGCGTCTGCGTGGAGGTGACGGTGTTCTTGACCACCTTGGTGGCTGTGGAGCGCTCCGTCTTCACCACCTCCTTGGTGATGGCGCGCGTCACCGTCTTGGCTGGCAGCTGCACCGTCTTGGCCTTGGTCTCCGTCTGCGTCTTGGTGACGGTGTTGACGATCGTCTTGGCCGGCAGCACGCGGGTGTTGGTTACGACGTTGGTGCGTGTGACGGTGTTGACCTGCGTCTGGTCGGGCAGCTTCTTGGTGAGCACGTTGGTCTTGGTGACGACGTTGGTGACGGTGCTGGTGGCGCGGACGGTGACGGTGCTGGCGACGGTCTGGCGCACGGTGCTGACAACCACCTGGGTGTTGGTGACGGTGCGCGTCACGTAGTTGGTGGACACCACCTGCTGGGTGGCCGTGTACGTGGCCGACCTGGTCACGTCGCGGCCCGGCACCGACCGGACCACCTGCTGGGTCTTGGTCTGCGTCACGACCGTGGTGATCGTCCTGGTCATCGGCACCGTCTTGGTCACCTGCAGGGTGCGTGTGGTTACCTGCGGCACCACCTTGGTCTGAGTTTTGAACGAGGTGATGACCTTCTGCAGGATGCTGGTGCTGACCTTCTCATACTGGGAGCTCTTGGTGACGGTGTTGGTGACGGTCGTGTCCTTGACTTCTGGGCAGGGTGGCAGGTATCCGTCCTGCAGCTGCGGTGCGGCACAGCACACGGCCGCCAGGCTCAGCAACAGCAGCAGGCGATTCATCCTGAAACGACACACACATACAAACAGGTCACCACACTGCCGAAAATCAACACAAGCTCGGTAGGGCAGTGGGAGCGAAGTCCCACACACTTAACCGCATGGTTGGTTTATCAGCTATGGTGATGAGACACTAAATACGAATTCATGATTTCAAAGATAACATTGCGTAAATGTTATTGTGAGCACTGACAATCATCGAGCAACAAATAGAAGATGCTTACCTGTATTTGTCGAGCTATGTGGGCGAATCTGTTGAAAATGTGATCATGGGTAGCAAATATCAATGAAAATACTCCAATTTCTAATACATTTATTGATTTCCCGGGCATTGAATCCGTCGCAAAAGTGTCACAATAGATGCAAACGTGACCATGGGGTCACAGCAAGCACATACTCAACGTGGCTAACAACCATTCGGCTCACTCATAACTTATTCCCTCTCAGCATACTCGCCATCCTTGGCCTTTGAAGGGACAATATGGTGGTCTAGATGAGAAGCGGGTTGGCGGGCGCATCGTATTTGTAGCCCTCGCACGACTTGGTGACGGTCTCAGTCTTGTAGACGGTGGAAGGCTGCACCTTGGTGGACACCACCAGCTTGGTGCTGGTTTTTACGACGGTGGTAGCCTTGGTGATGAAGACATCCTTGCCGGGCTTGCTGACTGTCTTGGTGTTCTGGACGTTGATGGTGCGGACGACGTCCTTGCCGGTGACGGTGACGACGGCCGTACGAGTCTGGGTCAACACCAGCGGCTGCGTGGAGGTCTCCGTGCGCGTTTTGGTCACGTACTTGGGCACCGTCTCCGTCTTGTAGACTGTCTGGACCTTGACCCTGGTGCTGACGACTTTGCGCGTGACCTGCGTCTGCTTGGTCTGCGTGACCACCTTGGGCACGGTGACCTTCTCCGTCTTGGTGACAGTGGCAGTCACGCGAATGACGCGCGTGGTGGTGGCCGTCTGCGTCTTCGTGACGGCCGGCGCCGTCACCGTGACTGTGCGCGTGACGGTCTGTTGCTGGATGCGGGTGGTGGTCTTGTACTGCGCCGGCTGCTCCGAGGCAACCGTCTCGGTCTGCACCACCTGGGACGTCTTCACCTGCTGCACCGTCTTTCCCGGCACCACCTTCGTGTTGGTCACGGACACCACCTTCTCGACGCTCTTGATGGCGGTTGAGGTGACCTTGACCGTGGTCTTCACCTGCTGGGAGACAATTTTGGTCTTCTTGAGCACCTGCGTCTTGAGCTGCTCCTTGTTGAGCACGCTCGTCTTGGTGACCACCTTGGTTTGTGTGATGGTGACCGTCTTGCCTGGCGCGGTGACGGTCTTGGTGACGGTCTGGATGACGTTCCGCGTGTCGACGATGCTCTTGACCACGGGGATGGTGACACTCTGGGTGTTGGTGTAGCTGACGGTGCTGGGCACCACCTTGGTCACAGTCGTCGCCTGCTGCTTGGTCTGGGTGATGGTGGAGGTGACGGTGCGGTAAACGGTGTTGGTCAGCAGTTTAATGGCCGTGCTCGTGATAACCTTGCCCTCGGGGCATGATGGCGGCAGGTAACCACCGGGCACCTCCAGCTGACCCGCCGCCAGCGTCACCAGCAAGGCCGAGACCAGAATGCGCAACATTCTGGAACAGAGGAGTTACATGGGCCGCGTCAGTGATTGGACCTTGCGGCTCGACTCACTCTAAGTAAGGCGTTGGGTGGTGGGCAGCAAAGTCCAATCACTTCTCACACCGGCATGTAACTCGCTCTGTTTCAGATGCAAATGGATGCTCGTATATCAGGTAGCCAGGCGTGAGAGAGTGGATGAACTTGGCGCCCACAGAGGCTTCTGCGTCTTGGAACGCTGCTGCCTTGCACCCTGCAGTTAGCTCCACTTGTATCAGTCGTGTCTTGCTCTTTGAAAACAACAGCCACAATATTGCTCCTTTGGGATCCACCCAAATCAAGTCTCAAGATGATGCCTGAGTTACCCGTATTATACTCATTCGGAACACCAATGTTCATGTCAAATAACGTTCCCCATGCTGAAGTGAATTAGATCCGAGTGTTGTTGGAATTAATTTATATTGTGAAAATGAAACGGGAATGTGAAATCGATTAAAATTCTTACATTATTTTCACCAAGATAATCATCATTGTCAAGCATCATGATGGAGCATATTGTTGCACTTATTTATTATGTCGAATTTCTGGAATTTCTCGGATCACTTAAGATCTGACAATGATAGCCAGTGACAGTGATTAGGGCGGATTCGCAACCAGCCGAACCTGGATTTATCGTTAACTTTATTTTCCTGATTACCCTTTCAATCCGATAGTTTTATGGTGCTCAGGAGCCATGTATGATAACAAATATAAGGGTTTGGAAGGATTCTGACTTCCAACGAAGCGGGAAACCTCTTTTTTGTTAACTGGTTGTATTCGTGTTACAACCGCTTATAGATGGAACCACTGGACCAGCTACAGTGGAATCGGTAAAAGAAACAGTTTTTAGCGAGCATAATCCCCGCGCAGTTATGGGCAATCTTGAAGGACAGCTAGGTTTTTTTCTTAATATCTGCTGTATCTTCATAAAGTGCCGTACAAAATGCTCTGAGACTGCCTGAAGATCTTTGTTTCAGGTAAATCATTAGATAAAGCAGATCGTGTCCGTCATTCAAAGGTTCCTTTGTCCTTTTTGACGTCCACGTCCAATGCACTGCTCTAGGTGTTGGTGGTGTGTTGAATTGCTGCCGGTTGCCTCAGTTTATAGTCCCGTCACCTGAGTTGTGTCGGCCTGTTCGCGAACAGTCGTCACTGCCACTGATCTGCGCCAACCGCCTGCTCCGTGGGCGCCGTCTCCACCGCCTTGCTGCTCACGTGGCCACTCCACTCACCTGATGTGTTAGGTCCGTTCCGATGTGACCTGAGTAGACGGCTGCCACTCGACTGTGACTATGAGACGGCCGACTCTGGCTTTATAGCCGGACGAGCCGGCGGTGGCCGAGGGGGCGCCGGAGGGGGGCTTGCCCCAGGCCCTAGACTGGCGGCGGCAGCGGCAGCGAACGCTCTCTAACCAGATTTGCCCAGCTGAGCCACTGGCCTTGCCGCGCTCAGGATAACCGCAGAGGAGATTGTTAATAGATGATACTGTTCAGAAGTGTGGGAACGGTTGCTCATTGGGGAGTTGTCTTGTTCTGGGAGCAAGGGCGCGCTAAGAAGTTTTGGCATGGAGTGGCGAAGTTGAATTCGCTGTTCTGCAGTACCTCCTTCTTAAATTTGCGTAATTTCACCAGTTATTGCTTACTCATGAATGTAAAATGTAACTTTGACGCTGTCGTGCTTTGAAATGTAAATAGCATCTATAATATTTTTAAGTAGTTGTTGGTGTCGTTTAATGTAAATTTTATTGTACATTATTTTGAAATCAAACATTTACGAGACATTAAACATTTAACCGTGTTTATGTACTATGTAATTTTGTTTGTATTTTTTGCATTTATTTGTTGACTGTTTAAGATGCATTATTTTGAAATTATATATAGGTATATATATCAGACGAAACATGTAACTGTATCATATATGCAGCACCCAGTACTGTACAGAGGAAGTCAAATAGAAAACGAAAGCAAAACAAGAAGTAAGATAGGCTTAGGTGTTGGTCAACAAACAACCTTCTGTTGTGCTGTGTAGTAGGCTGAAGTAGATAAGTATCTACCTGTGGTACTTGGTAGCAATGCCTAGTTTTCACTACCCACCTTTTGTCAATGCTGGGGCTTGCCTTCAAGATTTGCATTGAGTTTTTTTTCAACGAAGTTGAGCCTATCCTCATGTAAGACTTTAACTGACTAATTTCTTTAAAAACTTCTTTAATATCTTGGTATCTTCAAGGTCAGGTGCAACTTTATGTTTCATCTCCTATCAATATTTACATGTTGTCAATCAACTGACTGCTGTTTGGTTTTCCATATGAAACAGCTTTCAGTGTTTTTTCTTCTTCTGCAAATGCACACCAGGTCAGTGTTTCTTGTTTTGTGAATAAACAGCAATTTTGCCATACTGTGGACGTACTTGAATATTGATATAATGTATGTGGTGCTGCTCATGAATTGCAAAACAATATTTAAAATTTAATTTGCTTCAAATATCCTTTGTTTCCCTCTTGATAATCGGGAGAAATCTGGAAATGGTAACCAATATAAGTGAATTCGAGTATGGCGTACGAGTGTGGAGGAGAGATGTGGAGCGGAGATGTTTTTTTACCTTGGGTGGCTGTCAGTCGCTGGAGTTGTGACATGTGAGGTAAAGTCAGTGTGAGACGAAAGGGCCGTGTTGACTGGAGGTAGGATTGACTTGTACAGACTGAACTGGTTAGTGTAGATTAAATAGTAGGTATTGCACTCAATGCTTGACTAGTTGGACATTGTGACGGTGGGCTACTGCCAGCCGGGGGGAGGGGGGGGGGGGCTGATGAGTGAAATGTAATTTTTATTGAAGGAGAAAATCAAACATACAAATGAAATAATGTCTTAATTCTGAATGAATTGGAACATTAGCACTGGAAATAGCCAGATGTTTCGGGCGGTGATGATGGAGCTCTTCACATTCCGGGGCAGGGCTCAGCTGATTGATTGCTCGTTCATGCTGTGAAGTTGTCACTTGACAAAGAGAGGAGAACTGTGGCAAAGCCTTCGATTTAGGTCTGCTGGTCAGATCAAAGTTGAAATGGCATGCCGCAGATTGAAACAATTGAAAGTGGGGTGCCTGTTTCCAGGGTAGTAGTCTCTGAGAACTGCAGTGCAAAGTACATGTAAGCTTGCTTGACAGGATGCTTCTACCTAAAATGTGAGTTTTCACTTGAACTAAGGTCCCCAGGCAGACACCAGATGCGTCCGCCAGAGTGCTATTGGACTCACTTTGGTGTTCTGACGAGTGAATGTGTGAGTGAGTATGGATATGTGCACTTGTGCCGGTTTTAAAATTTCAACCTGGACACTGGGGACTATAATAAAACTTGATATAAACTTGGTGACCAGTACACAAAGGTTGTGCTTTCCACCTGTCAAGCTTGTCTTACTCTTCACCTGTCAGCCAGTTACTGGATGATTGATAGCTGCACTTGGTGAGAGCATAATGGTAAATGGTGAAAGACATGATGGAAGTGACAGCAGCAGCCGATGACAATCAGTTAGTTCTGGGTCTCTATTTCCTTGAAGTGTTTAGATGTCTTTACATCCTGTGCTGCCTGACTCACTTATGCTCATGGTTTTATTATTCCTACACATGTGCTACATCTTCAGTTGCTTCTGATTCGGTAACTTATGATATGGAAAGCTCATCGGGCCTCCCCTGGCTGGCTTGTAGCTAGGCCAGTCTCTGCCTGATACTGGTATTTTGCTATAGAAAACAGATGTTAAGATTAGGTGCCATAAGCCTGTAAGTGCATGCAATTTCTTCAAGTCATTTTACCAAACAGAAATAAAACTAAATCATGTACCTACTCATGTGACTGTCAGCTATACTGGGTCATCTGCCTCTTTGCCTCTGACAGGTGTTATGAGAGCCGTGTGTCATAGGATCTTCAACTCTCTGTAAGTGATGAAAAATTTGTCCTTTTTATAAAAAAGTTAATACAGTTTTTCTATATTTTCCATACATGCTCACCTGGTGTGCATTGTTATATCCTATTATCTTATGGTCCCTGATATATTGATAGATTGGTGGATATCTCCTCAAGGAAGTGATTTCCTTGGCTTTGAATCACATTTTGCAGATGATTATGATTATAAATAGTACTTTCTATTGATGGTTAATTAAGTCCCTTACCCACATGTTACCCATTGTCATTGCACTATATTTAGCTCAGTTTATGTTACCTTTTTTCTTCTGTAGCTTACTATTTTTCATGTTTCTAGCTCTTTATGATGGGTGGTGGGCTGTTCAGCAGCACACATTAATCACTGACTCATATTGCACATCGCTATGTACAGCATGACTTAAAAAACAAATACTAACACAGCCCACACATTGACTCTTGAAGACAACTATAGGAATATAGACCCCATATCAAATCAACAGCACAATAACACAGGTGAATCATTTACGCAAGTAGAACACATTCATAATGAATGTAAGTATTACACAATACCAGATGAAATTAATGTGCATAAAGGATTTTCTATCCTTCACATGAATATGAGATCCTTGAAAAATAAAATGGATGATTTCAAAACCTTCCTCCAAAGCTCTGTATTGTTTGGTCTGTGATATGTATTTCTGAGACATGGTTAAAACCAGAAATACTGAAATACTATAATTTAGAATGATATAACCTTTTTGTCTCATGTAGAGAAAGGGGAGAGGGAGGAGGGACATCAATATATGTCCACGACAGTCTCCCTGTCAAGAGGCGAGATGATATTATTGCTTTGAACAGATAAAATATATTTGTTGAAGTTCAAATTAAAAGTAGTAATTTTACTAAAAGCATGGTAGTTGGGAGTCTTTATAGGCCTACGAATTCTCCACATATGCCTTTCATGACATATCTTGAAGAAATTCTAGCCAAATTAGATGAGGAGAACAAGCTGGTTGCCCTGGCAGGTGATTTTAACTATAATCTATTCAAACAATATCAAGATAAACAGGTGCTATCCTTCCATAATCTTTTCTACTCTTATGGATATATTTTACTTTTTTCTAAGGCATCTAGGGGTTGATCGAGAACACTCCTCTTTGCTAGACAATATATTCATAAATGATCACAAATATGTGAAATCATCTGGTGTGATTATGCATGACTTATCTGATCATTTCCCTGTATTTGCTTCGTTTTCATTTAGCCAGTGTGGTCATCATAAGGCAGAGAGTAAGAAAGTCTTTGATCCCAGCAAATTCAGAGAATTAAATGATTTCATTGAAGTTCTAGCTTGAAAATTTCCAATCTATTACAGATCCAAACTTAGCATGCGAGCTTTTGCTAGATACTTTCACCCAAGGTATCAATAATTTTTCAAAAACATATAAACCTAGCCGTAGGAAGACTCCTATGAAACCTTGAATTACCTCCAGCATTTCATGTTCAATTAATCGAAAGAATAAATATATACAGAAAGTTTATTAGAAGTCCTAGTTTGCTAAATGAAAATGAGTACAAACGTTATAGAAATATACTTGCCAATGTGTTAAGAGGGCAGAAAGGTTATATTTTCAGAAATCATTTCATGATAATAGAGGTAATGGAAAAGAAACCTGGAGGGTGCTCAAAGAAGCACTTAACTACAATAAGTCGTCAGCTAATCTCCCAAATGCATTTGTTGATGACAATAAAACGTACTTAAATAAGAATATAGCAAATGGTTTCAATGACTTTTTTGTGTCAGTGGGACAAATATTGGAAGACAATATGCCCACTTCTGATAGTTGCTCCATGGCTTACCTTAAGGACATTGACTATTCTGTTTTTGATCAACCTCTTTCTACTAATTCGAATCAAATTGAGAATATTATAAGATCCTTGAACCCTGTGGGAGGTGGGATAGATAAGATTAGTACCAATATCATTTTGAGAACCTATAAAAGTTGCCTTCATCATCTTACCTACTTCTTTAATCTTTGTCTGCAAACTGCGACCTTTCCTGATCGCTTAAAAATTGCACTTGTAGTTCCAATCTTTAAGTCAGGTGATAAGAATAAGTTTACAAATTATCGCCCAATTTCTCTACTACCTGTATTGTCTAAAATACTTGAAAAAATATTGCACATTAACTTAATTTCCTTCCTTGAAACCAATAATATCCTTAGTGATTATCAATTCGGATTTAGAAAGAAACGTGGGATATATATGCCGGTAACTCTTATCGTTGAAGAAGTCACGAGGACACTTGAAAACGAGGGCAAGGTGCTTGGCCTGTTCTTGGACCTAAAAAAAGCTTTCGATACAGTGAATATGACCATTCTTATTAATAAGTTGCACTTAATGGGAATACGGGGGGGGGACATGCTTAGTATTGTTAAATCTTATTTCATGAATAGAAGACAACGAATATAAATTAATGGGTATATTTTCAGAGTATAGGGAAATTAAGCTTGGGGTCCCACAGGGTTCAATCCTTGGTCCTTTGTTCTTTATTCTCTTTATAAATGACCTTTTAAACATTTCTAAGGAAGTAAAGATTTTCAGTTCGCAGATGATCTGCTATCATCATTGAAGGTGATAGTTATGAGCATCTTCAAACAAAAATTAACACCTTCATCCCTAAATTGACTGCTTGGTTTTCAAGTAATAAGTTATCCTTGAAATCCTCAAAAACATTCTATCAGATATATTCGTGTTTTGCGATTTAACGGGATATCAATATTGTCCTTAATAATGTAAAGATTAAAAGGTAATTTTCAGTCAGGTACTTAGGGGTAGCTCTAGATGAAAATCTAAAATGGGATACTCATATTAACAATATATCCCTAATATTGAGTAGAAATATCGGTGTGATGGGCCGCGTGCGTTCATGTCTTTCTCCAAGGAGCTAATATTACTCTATAACACGCTTGTTCTTCCGCACATCTCTTATTGTGCTGTTGTGTGGGGCAATGCTTATGCGGTCAGAATAGACAGAATTGTTAGACTCCAAAAAAGGGCTATGAGAATCATACACAGTACACCATATCTGTTCCCTTCTAATGAGCTCTTTATGAAATATGGTATCTTGAAATTACCTGAGTTGGTCATTGAACAAAATGTAATGATAATGCTAGCATTCTTTAACGGTGCACTGCCTCCTTCCCTATCAAACCTATTTCATATCAGCAGGCCATTCATTACCAGAGCACCTCAACATTGTTTTGTTCCTTTTGCTCGCTCTAATTTTAGAGTCGTTTCCCTCTCATTTACAGCCCCAAAAGCATGGAACTCGACCATTTGTGAAGGGTTTTACAATCTAGAGGACGTTTCCAAAAGTAAAATGAGCCTGAAGAAATATACCCGAAAAGCCCTTATTAGTAGATATAGCCTTAATGATAACACATCATAAAGACGTGTCAATTGTTGGGCACCCATAACCTCACGCCGTCCCAACGACTAGGCTTGAGGGATACCGACCCTCTTGATGACTGGCGGAGAAAACATTATATATATATATATATATATATATATATATATATATATATATATATATATATATATATATATATATATATATATATATATATATATATATATATATATATATATATATATATATATATATATATATATATATATATATATATATATATATATATATATATATATATATATATATATATATATATATATATATATATATATATATATATATATATATATATATATATATATATATATATATATATATATATATATTATATATATATATATATATATATATATATATATATATATATATATATATATATATATATATATATTATATATATATATATATATATATATATATATATATATATATATATATATATATATATATATATATATATATATATATATATATATATATATATATATATATATATATATATATATATATATATATATATATATATATATATATATATATATATATATATATATATATATATATATATATATATATATATATATATATATATATATATATATATATATATATATATATATATATATAATATATATATATATATATATATATATATATATATATATATATATATATATATATATATATATATATATATATATATATATATATATATATATATATATATATATATATATATATATATATATATATATATATATATATATATATATATATATATATATATATATATATATATATATATATATATATATATATATATATATATATATATATATATATATATATATATATATATATATATATATATATATATATATATATATATATATATATATATATATATATATATAT